>VYZW01030180.1:0-38769 GCA_013401315.1 Balaeniceps rex | reverse complement strand
CATGGACCTGTTGGAGCGGGTCCAGAAGAGGGCCACAAAAATGATCTGAGGGCTGGAGCACCTCTCCTACGAGGACAGGCTGAGAGAGTTGGGGCTGTTCAGCCTGGAGAAGAGAAGGCTGTGGGGAGGCCTTATTGCGGCCTTTCAGTACTTAAAGGGGGCCTATAGGAAAGATGGGGACAGTCTTTTTAGCAAGGCCTGTTGTGACAGGACAAGGGGTAATGGTTTTAAACTAAAGGAGGGGAAATTTAGGCTAGATATAAGGAAGACATTTTTTACAATGAGGGTGGTGAAGCACTGGAACAGGTTGCCCAGAGAGGTAGTGGAGGCCCCATCCCTAGAAACATTCAAGGTCAGGTTGGACGGGGCTCTGAGCAACCTGATCTAGTTGAAGATGTCCCTGCTCACTGCAGGGGGGTTGGACTAGATGACCTCTAAAGGTCCCTTCCAACCCAAAGCATTCTATGATTCTAAGATTCTAAATACCTTGGATTTTTTCCTCAGCTGGGTTTGCCAGACAATCCACTGGAAAGCCAACGACCCACAAGAGAAGGTTTGAACTGATTTACCCAGCAGCTGCCCTGTTGCAAGACTCACCAGAAGGCGATTCAGTAGGAGCCCATAGTGGAGGCGTGGACAGGAGCGGGAGAGGGGCCATCCAGTGCAGGGAGGGAGCTCTTACAGCAGCTAGGCTGTTACGTCAAATATAGGCATGCTTTGAGCCCCAAGCATCAGCAGCAGAGTGGTTTTATCTCTGTCAGAAAGTTTCTGCTAGCCATCTGCTAATTAGCACCTCACCCCAACTCTTGCTCCATGGTTTCACTCCACAGCTTAACCGGTGCAGCTCTTCCTGTGGTTTGAAGGGGCAGTTATAGTCTTGCCCTCTCTACCTCCTGGCATGCTGCCCCTCCTAATCTTGTGGTGGCAGCAGCACTTGCCTAACCTTTATCTTGACTCAGAGGCAACATGCAAATGGCCATCTGTCCTTCCCAGTGAGGTGCAGATTAATGAAAAAGGGCCTGCATTAAAGCTTTCTTGTTCATTAATAGGAATCTTTACTGCCTGCACAAAGCCAGAGGTTCACGAGGAGTAGCATGCCTGGTTCATCTCAAATACAAAGGGCTTTTTGGGTTTCGGGAATCTTCCTTTTTTAGCACTTCTAAAACACAGAGACTTGATGCAAAAGCTAGCGGTGTCAGTAGCGCTGCTCCAGCAGGCTTCAGGGTGACTTTCCTGCATTACAGCAGTCTGATCCCCTTTTTGGTTGTTTTTAATTGCTTAAATGTCAACAGCATCCAGGTGCCTAAAGAGATCTATAACTCTCTCATCGCCCGGGCTGTGCTCTTCCAGAGCACCGGGAGATGCTGGCAGCTACAGCAGCACTCGGCCCTCTGCTGAGTTAAAGTAAAACTGCATCTCCGTGGCCATTCCCATCCAGCAGCAAACCAGCTTGTGCAGGGCCACCGTGCAGCGTCAGGCTGCGCCCCTCTTAGACGCCCCAGCTGAGATGGACTTCTAAACCTTATCAGGAGAAAGCCACGCGATAATTCTGCCAAAAGGAGGGAAACACAAGAAGCTTCATGCACTTGGAGTCGAGATGAAGCAATCTATTCAGCCAAAAACATCTTAGGAACAACTTGTTGTTTGCTCCAAAGCGCAAATTATAGCAAATCCAGATATTCTGAGCCAAGCCCCTATTTGTCCAACAAGCAAATCCAGTGGGAACCTTGCAGAAGCAAAAGGCAGTCGACCTAGAGAAGCAGCTGTCCGAAAGCGAGCCCTTCTTGTACCACTGCTGTGCTCTCTGGGGGGGCTCACAGCATTACAGTTGTTGACTTTGCTGATTAAACTATTTTCTGAGTGTTTGGTATTCCTGTTAGCCTTGCTGAGCCCACTTAGGCATGGAAGAGCAGGCTGGACTCTGTCTTGGCTCACACCTCAAAAGCAGAATTGTTAACAGTGTTTTGACAGTGAACTCACACTTATGTGCGAGATACATGCCAGGAAGGGGCCAGCCTAATTTTCAGATTCTGTTGCAAAGTCTGTAGAAAGAAAAAAATATTCTTTGCACATGCCAAATGTGCAATTTACACCCGGAACTATATTGTGATGGTGACTGTGGAAGCCCACAATGTGCTGTGTGATCAATTCCATGATTTTATTGATAGATTTGTAATGTTTTATAAGGAGTTTTAAAGTCCTATCTCCATGAGTCACATGAGATTCTCATCCTCTTTTTCTCTCTAGAAGAGTCTGTGGTCACATGGCCGCAGAGAAATCACAAACATCTCAACCTGACGATTCCACCCTCAAAGACAAAGAACCATTTGTTTCCTACTTTCTAAATTTTAGATATTTTGTATTCTGCTGTGCAAGGGGGAGGACTGGATTCCTGCTCCTCAGCTGCCTGGAACAGGCACCACCAAGTGCCAGCTATGGGCACTTTGGAGAACCACACTCCACAGTGTGTCCCTCTGCAGCAATAGCTGTATTCCTGACAAGATCCCAGCAGCATTCAGCTATCAACAGAGATTGCGTTATCAACTAGGCAGCTTCTACAGGCGCAGAACAAGGCAGATTCCTCTCTCCATCAAAAAACCCACAAATTTGCCTCTTTGCTGATGCAGACCAAAGGCAGCAGAAGCAGCTTGCAGAGTGTGGTGCTCTGGTGCTAGACTGATAGCCCTTCTGCTCTCCCTGCGCTGGCCCAGCACACCTGGCGACCCCTGCAAACCCTGTCCACGGGCAGGACACAGTGCAGGCTGAAGCACAGCCACTGTGACGGCCAAACTTTAATCTCCAGCCTCTGTGGGCCTTGTGCAGCAGGTCCTGGGGGGCTCCAGCTGACGGGTGAGCTGTGCCCTGTGGGTTCTCAGGTGGCTCCACCTGTGGCCAGCCACAACGAAGGCTGAGAGAAATAAAATCTCATTTATGCTCTGACCCTCAGGAGAGATCGGATACAAGAAGCTGCTGGGACGGGCCTGCTCTGCGAAGGCTTTTGTAGCCGCTCTCAGAGGTCGACCGGCTCCTCTCAGAGAGGCGCTGCCGAGGAGGAGAGGAAAAAACCCATCTGAGGAAAAAACGGCTTCCCCGGGTCAAGCGGGGCCCGGGGCTGGAGGATCTCCGGCACCCGGCCGCCCGCCCCTGGGCAGGCACAGGAACCCTCAAAGCCCGGGACTGCGGGCGGAGCGGGGGCTCGCCGGGGCTCCCCGGGGCCCCCCGGGGCCGCACTCCCCGGCCGCGGGGCCGCCGCCGCCCTTCTCCTCAGAGCCCTCCCGGCCGCGCGCACGGACACGCCCCGCCCCGCAGGTCCTGGCAGGGCGATAAGGAGGCGCGAGTGCCGGCGCTGGGTTTAGCGGGTTTCGCCGCGGCGGTGCGGACCGGCCTGCTGCAGCGTGCGGNCTGGCGGCGGCGCTGGGCGAAGGCGCAGAGCGGCGGCGGGAGCTGGAGCAGCGGGTGGCGCGGAGCTGGGCCCTCCTGCGGTGCTGGTGAGTGCGGCCGGGCCCGACCCGCGCACCGCGGGCTTCCCCGGGCGGCCCTGCCCCGAATCTGGGCCGGGAGGGAGGCGGGGGAGCTCAGGCTGCCTCGGCGGGGAGATCCAGGGTCCCTGGTGCCGGCAGGGCAAGGCGCTTATGTCCCCGCAGCCGTGCCAGAGGCCCCACGGGTAGTGGGGGAAGCTGAAACCGTCGGTGCACGGCAGTGCTGGCCCTTGGCGCTGTGTTTCTTCCCCTCTAGGGGCAGTGAGGAAGACGAGCAGCCGCAGCCAGAGGCCAGCTCCAGCAATGGACACGGTGAGCACTTCCCTCTCGGCCTGGTGCCTCCCTGTGTCACACAGGCTCTGGGCCTGACCGGGGTTGAGGCAGCTTCGTGTTAGAAGTCTTCGTGTTAGTGCTCTGCATCGACTTTAAGTCTCCCTCTACCTTTTTCCTTTCACTTTCCTCCTTGGTGTTAGCTTGGAGTCATGCCACGGTAACCAAGGCCAGCGATGAAGTGTCTGCAGGCCTGACTGAGATGTGGTGATTGTTGCTTGCTGACGAACGGGAGGTTGGCTCGGGAGAACTGTCTCCTTCTGTGACTCCCATCCATCCTGGGTCTTCAGGGCTTTTGGCAAGCCTGCCTGCATCCTCTGTGTAGTTGCTGAGGGAGTGTGGCCAAAATACCTGCTGCACCATTCAGTGGGTTCAGTTTCCTTCTGTAACACTTGGAAAAGTGAGTTAGCATAGTGACAAATGGGGAAGATCCAGGTTTGGACCTTCTGATACGTCTTCTCTTACAGAGAATGGGCCCTCACCCAAGGAGCTGGAGGAGCTGGAGCTGCTGAACAGGGCCTTAGAGAAGGCACTGAAAGTCAGGAAAAGCATCTTGAAAACTCCATTAGAGGCCCAGGGAGCTGCAGGAGAGAAATCTGCAGATGAAGGACCTGCTCCCAAGAATGCTCAAGGGCAGCAAGTGCCTGTATCTGTTGAGGATATTCCTGTGACTACAATGGTGAGAACTGTAAGCAAAAAGCCTGCCTCTTTGAAGAAGCCCTCTTCATACAAGCTGAGAGCCCCTTATCTGACTGACCCAGATGTGAAAAAAATGCAAAGGAAAGCCCCAGCCAGATGTGTTTCTCAAGGTCCCAGGACAGCTGGGAAGAGCTCCTCAAAAGGGGTGGCTTGCAAACAAATCAGTACCAGGGACGAAGAAGCTTGTGCTGCAGCTGAACCCCAAAAGACACCTGGCTTTTCTAGATCTGCCCTGGATGAGCAGCAAAGCTTTTCTGTAGGGGATTCAGCTGGGGCAAGGAACTCTGTAGCCGCTCGCAAGCGGTTATTTGACACAGGGAAGAAAAGTTGTGGTTCCCTGGGAGAGTCCAGCAAAAAGGAGGACCGTACAATTGCACTGGGTGCATTGGGAAGGAGCACCTCACCTTGGACAGTCACCCTCCAGGAAAAGGGGTAAGTGCTGAGAGATGGGCACCTCTGTCTTGTTCTGCTTGACATTGACTAGCACATCTGCAAAGCCTGGTCTCTTCTACTGCCCTGTAGGGCCCAGGTGGGTTTCACTGCTCCTCAGATCCTTCTCAAGAGGAAGGATCCTTTACAGTTTAAAAGCCTGTAGTGTGGTTGAGCAAGTATCTTCATTTTAAGGGCTTACTCTTGGATGGCTGGGACTTTGAAAGTCTTTTATTTAAGACTTTTGATATTTCATAGCCCCCTGTGACTGTTTTGGAAAGCTGTCTCTGTAGAGCTTTCTTGAGCCTTAGTTTTCCTCTGAGTCCACTTTCTAGTATAGCTTTTTTTTTTTTTTTTTAACACAATGATAATATGTAATACATGAATTTCTTCTCTCCCTCTCTCCCTTATATTCCCAATGCTGTTTGGAGAGGTGGCATCTGGGTTTAGTACTATCCCCTTTAACCTGAAAGATACTGCCCATGTAACTACACAAATCAGTATTGAGTAGAATGCCGTTGTTTCAAGTGTTTGGTGTAGGAAGAATTATGAAGTGGATGTTACTGAGATTCTCTATGGAAAAGTGGTAAAATAATACTTAAAAGATTGGCTTTGCATTCAGACCAGTCTGTCTTGTTTAAATAATTTCTATGTTATTTTCTGTGTGCTGTTTGCTTTAAAGAAACAGCGAAGTTCAGATCTGGTACGTGCCTGTCCCTGGAAAATTTTGAGAAATAGTTTTCACCTGCCACAACCCAACTCTTGTGTTTGTGCAGGGAGGAAATTATCACTGCTCACGTGGTGTTGGAACGGACACAGGATGCCGAGTGACAGTTGCTGGGGGAACAGAAATCTGGATTCAAATGTTTATTTACTTAAAATCCCAACCTTGGTCTCGTGTTCATAGTTTTCATGTGACTAGCTGTAACTGCCAACCCACATGTTTTTGCAGTAACAAGTTAGGGTTTATTCTGCTTCGGGGATAAGGCGCACATTCCCAGTGGAAGCTGAAATGTCCTTTTCCCATTTCTTTGGGTGTGATACAGTGCTAAGCAAAGCTGCCTTGTTGTGCACAGGTATGGCAGCATAGGGAAGTTTGCTTGCGCTCATGTCTGTAGCGATCAACTTCCCTGAAGATGTTGTTTCCCTGTCTGTACTCTGCCTTGTCAGGGCTTTGCTCCCCACTTCTCACCTTGGATGAACCTCTGATGGCTGGTGGTAGGATGTGGGAGCTCTCCAAAGTCAGCTCAGCGATGCTTGTGGAAATGAATGAGCAGACAGACCGATCTTCCTTTCTTGAGAACAGGCTGAAGGCAGTGGTGGATTCAATCTCTAGGGTTGTTAACATCTTCCATTACAGCTAAATTAATGTCAAATTTAGACAAAATGTCATTTTCTCAATTTGAAAACATGGCTCCACTGCTCTTCAGCAGTCAGGGTTGATGCTTCTCTTGTTTTGCAGATGCCAGCTGAAGCTACCCCTTCCCTACAGGAAAGCCTACTCCAGGAACTCCAGGTAAGCACCCAGCCTGATCAGTCCATTCCACAGCTACCCTCTGCTTAAGGGCTGTGAGGAGGGGTCAGATGGGGGAGACCTGGCTGATCATGTGGAGGCACTGACTCCACAGTGTGTGGGGCCTGAACTCAGAGCAGGAGTGGTCCGATACAGCATGTCTCTGCAAGGCTGTTTCTGAGGATATGTGTTTTCATGTTATTCTAGCCACTAGTGTTACATTTGTTTTCAGAGTGCTAATACCTGTTAATCCCTGAGTTGTGAAGGTACTGGAGTGCTTTAATCATGGGATTAACAGTGCTGTAAAAGTCTCTGCTGATACTGTATACTAGTAGTTGAAGGCGGGAAGCCCTGTGGGGTGGGTGCCTGTATACACTGTTCCATGAAAGATTTTCCCAACCAGTTGCTGACCTGAACTGCTCTGCTGGGGCACCTGTCTAGCCTGCAAGTACCGCGGCTGTGTTTGAGGCTGATTCCTGCTGATGAACTCTCTTAAATAGAGCCAATTACAATGTTACCGCACCGATGGTGCGGGTGGATGGGTGTCTGGTGAACTCTGTGCTCTAGTCCATTCTTCAGTCCTCTGGAAGGGCTCTCCTGCCATTTCCTTTGGAAAATCTTGCCATAATTCAGCAGATTTCTCATTATGTGGTTTGTCCAGATACTAAGTTTAAACTATAGCTTAAATCTAGTTTATAACTCCTTGTGTTACCCTCAAGAATTCCTCCTCTTCTTGGGAGCTGTCGTTTATCAGACACCAGCTCGTTAGTTGCCCTTCAGCAAGTTGTGAAGACTTGGTTCCCTTAATTTTCACTTGTAAATTGAGCCTTTCGGCATCCTAATCACTCTGGTGTAATTTACACTCTTCACTATTACTTTCAACTTAGTGACAGATTGAAAATAACCTTTGTTCTGAAGATCCCATATAGAGGAAATGCATCTTGCCTGGTAACTTCTCTTCCATTAACCTTGCTATTTCTTTGTATAACGTGTTTTTGAAAACTGCAGTTTCTATCATGTTTTAAAAGATCCATTTGGATGGAGAGAAGACACATGCACACTCGGGTTAGATAGTCATGCACTGCATAACTATTTTAAGCTTCCTCCTGATGGCTCTCGCTTATTGCGACAGGTTTTAGGAGACTGTCTGAGGTGCACTGGCTCTTTAAAGCAGTCTTTTGCTTAAAGGATATTATGGGGACTGTGCATCAGTGGGGATGTTGAACTCTAAGTGAAATGTACCTCTCTGGTAGCACTATTTGTGTAACACACTCTTTTAAAAACTGGACTCTGATACAGGGTCCTGGCCAGCTTACTCATCATACTGTCCTTAAACCTCTATGTTTTGTGTCCCTGATACTGATGCACTGCTGTCATGCTTCTTGCCACGCATACCGCTTTCTCCTTTAAAAAAAAAAAAAAAATTAAAGAAGAGTCTTGAGGAAGTTTGATATATGAAGGAATCACTGTGCTAAAAGCTAGGGTGAGAATTTGTTCTGTCTGCTCTACCACAGTAACTCCTTTTTGTACACATTTACTAACAGACTAAATGTATAGAAATGCAAATTACTTACCCCTCAAGAAAGGAAGGGAAGATTTGTTGTTTCCTGTGGGATAAAAACACAGGTAAGGCAATGCAACAGAATTACTGATGTGGTGCAAGTTCACATTCTGCTTATAGAAATGTGTTGTCTCTCTTCTGATGGCTGTAAATCCTTCCCCTCAAAACAAGTTGAGAGAAATAACATAGGTGTTTTGAAGTGTGTAATGCTTTCTTCAGGGTGTCCTTGTTGATCTAATACCAGCTGTCAAAAATGAGGGGGGAATGACCAGTAAATAACCTGTGAAAGAGGGGTAAGGAAGATGCTTGTATTTGAAGCGCTGATATGTCATATTGGTGTGTCGCAGCTCAGTGTGTGGACTGTGTCATACATTGGAGCATAATTCCTCCACCTCCTGCCCCTTTTGGATTTTCAGGGCATGGGAGAGATGTCGTCTCTGCCAACCAAGTGCAGATGCAGCAGCTGCAAGGAACCATTTTATAGAGAGGATCCAGACAACTGTATCCTTTCTCAGCTCACCGCCCCCTTCCACGAGCACATGGTGCAGTACAGCAGGCACCGGGTGCAATCATGCTACAGCATGCTCCCATCTGGAGAGAGTTATGCTTCCAATAACAGGAGTTCAAGCTGGGTCTCTAGGAAGTGTTGTTTTTCTTTTTTTTTTTCATAGTGCAGCTCATAAGCAGTCATAAAACTTTGGATCCAGACAAACAAGGCCACAAGGCAAACATGCCATACACAGCTGTGCTGTCCTCACCTTCCCCCTGCAATGCCACTTCACGGGCTGCTTGCCCTCTACCTCTGCCCCTGATTCCGGCTAGCCTGGCCCAGGGCTCGGGGTAGTGCACAGAGCTGGTGGTGTGAAACCTTCCTTAAGCTGCTGCTGTTTGAGTTTTGTTCACCGATGCCGGCCTTCAGTCCTGCAGAGATAGAGAAGGAATTAAAGGTCCTCCAGGATGTCCCCTCCCTTCTGAGCCAGTATGTGAAAGCTGAGCCTGTAGGTAAGAAGAAAAAAAGGGGGGTGGAGGGGGCAGAAGGTGGAATAAGGATGATTTCGGTGGGCTCCAGTTCCATGTATCTCGTGTTCTTGGTATGTGCTGGACATAAGGGACAGGAGTATTCTCTGCCTAAAATGACAGCTGGTGGACCTAAGGCCACTCTAGACACTGGTATTCGGGGGGGAAGGTTTCAGTATGCTCATGCCCGCTGTTTTTCCTCTGCTTCCCTTCTAGACAATCCCACCCTGCAAAGAGAGTATGAAAGCCTTCTAACCTTGGAGGGTTTGCAAACCACGGTGTCCCAGAACCTGCATAAGCTGCAGCTTCTGCGAGCAGGTGAGCCAGACCCTGGTTTTGTAGTCAGGTGTGAATGTGGCCAGCTATGCTTGACAGTAGTTTGCCATCTGCACACAGAACACTGTGGACCAACATAATTTTTCTCCTGGTTATCTTTAATAATCCTTAACTGCTGCAATTCAGGAGGGCTGGTGAGGGAGCTGTTGAGAGATGGGGGGGGCTGCATGCCACAGCTTAAGATATCCTGATTTTGCCATGTGTGAGGAGCTTACCCTGACTAATACAATGTAATTAGTCATTCATGTCTAGGAACAGTAAGTAGATCACAAATTTTGCAAGTACAGATTTAACTTGCAAATTCCTGCCTTCTGCCAATTCTTCACCCTGGCAGCTGTCGAGTCCCAGATGAGGCTGTGCCCAGACTGCGCTGGGGATACAGGAAGCTGCCCTCCAGCCTGTGTTCCTCCCAGGGGACAGATGTGTGACAGTGCAGATGTGCTGGCTGTACCTCTCCTTAGTTACTCCAGTTTCCAAGAGCTGAGGGACCTGTTCGCCTTGAAGCTGCAAGTGTCAATGCTGCACCAAGAAATTGCCTTACAAAAGGTGAGTCTTTAAAAGCGTTAGTGCTCCTGGTGTAGGGCAAGAAAAGGGCAATTGAGGGGCAACAGCTGGCATACGGGGTCTTGATGGGGAGCAGCAGCACAGCAAGCTCTCCCAGTGGTGTATCTATGTTTATGCCTCGTGTCCAAGTCCCATCAGTGCCTTGCTAACTCTGTAGATGAATGGACTTACTTTTTTTGTTAAGGCGAGAGCAGAGGCCTTTAAATGTCTGACCCTCTCCTGATAAGATTTTTTTTCTTTAGCTACTCTTTCAGAGTCTGACAGTGGAGGATGTTGTTGGTAATGCCTGAAGACCCCTTTTGGCAGCCCTTTACAGTCCCATTAGGGCGCCCACTCTGTCATTCTCTCCTGCGTGACCTCCAGCTAGCGAGCTCCTCTGCTGTCTGTTTCTTTCCTTTTAAATCTCAAACCACTGTGCTGCTGATCTTGACTTTACTGTTCTGAGACTGCCTGTAAGAACACACTAGGAGGTCAGCCTCTCCACCAGCCTGAGCAGAGTGCTTGCTGCACAGGGATCACTTGTTCTTCTCAACCAACAGCAGCAATGGGCAGAGAAGATCTGTGAAATCACATCTACTCCTTTCACCTAACTTTTGTCGTTGATCTGAATGATAGAGGCTTTGGAAAAGCCATTTTTTGTAAGCCACATTCCTCCCTCTGACTGAAGATAGATTGCTGCCTGTCTTCCAATGGGACTTTAGCACTATAATTTTGAATTATGGGTTATGAGGGTTTTGATTTTTATCTGCCCAAAATGAAGTAGTGACCAAAGCCTGCTGCCTGATGCTTCGTTGACTGACTTAATTTCTTCCACACATGTATCTAAACAGGTGCTTTGTGCTGGGTGAGCTCTGAGTATTGTGGAGCAGCTCTGTGCAGAGTGTGCAAGATAGGTGAAATTCTTGGGACAGGTGAAGTGAATGGACTTGGTACAAGATAAATACTCTGGGAAAGGATGTACGTATTTCTGGGCCAAGCCTGTCCATTGCCTTTCCATGGAGAAATGCCAAGAATCATAGAAAGTCCTGGTAGGTCTTAACCTGTCTTTGATAGTGAAGGCCTGTTTCCTCTATTCTTGTGCAACAGGAGCAGACCAGGCAGATGGAAAAGAGAAGGGGCTCTCTCTTAGGAAGTGGAGCAGTGCAGTGCTCTTTCATGTGCCAACTTTCCCCTTGGGTAGCTTTCATGTCTGCAGCTCTTAACTCCTCCCAGAGATTAGCAACTGTGTCCTGTTTCCCTGTCCCTGTGCAGAGATTTATGGAGAATAGGAAAGGGAACCCCCTGCAGATGCCCTGTACTCTATTCTGTTGGGATATGCTTTGAGGGAGGTGACTGATACTGAGTTGATTGTCCACTCTTTTCCTGGGAAGGCAGTGTGTACAATAGGCTGCGTGGATTTTTAATGTGTGGACTGCTCAGACTTCATTAGCTGCTGTCAGCTGGGGGAAAAAAAACCAGGCAAAACTTCTGAGCATTAATTCAAGAGTGGGGCACTAAAAGCTAACTTTTGTCCTTTGATTGGAAGTTCACCTGTGCTTGAGTTGTCTGTCACAGTCATAATCCCAGAGTTTTGTGCTGTTAATTATGCTGTGACAGAGCAGTGGGTTGTTTGAGAGCATGGACTGAGATCACAAGCTAGGCTTGATAAACCAGAGGCCAGGCTGGGGAACGTTGGACAGCTTTAGCATCCCCTGTAGCCTGTGCTGCCGGGGAGGTGTGCAGCTTTGTTCTGTTTGGGCTAGCTGGAGTTGGCCACTTGCCCGTCTGTCTTGTATTTAATGTGACCCAACTGGGAGGTGACAGGAACAGTCATAAGTGAGGGTTGAACTTACCATTGGGTGAGTAAGTGCCTCACTCTGTGGTTGCAGAGCTCCTGAATCAACATCAGCTTCAGCTTCTCGCACAATACTGATCTCATCCCAGCACTGGGCCATCTCTGCAGCAAAGGAAGAGCGCTACCATTTATCTCACTGCTCTGGGAACACTGGGTGGCTGCTGATGTACTTCATGAGAAGATGATGAACAACTCTGCCTTTGTTAAATATGACAAAAGAAAGCATCTGTCTATCAATTAACATGTTATTAGTCATACTGCTCTGGTTAGATTTCACTTATTATGCAGCCACTTTACTTCATGGAATCCTAAAAGTGTATGCTGGCTCTGGTGATGTGTCTCCTTTGCTCCTGCCCAGGTCATGATGGCAGAACTCCTGCCTGTCCTGGAGTCCAGGCTCTACCCGGAGGCCTCTGCAGCTCAGCTGTATCGGGCGATTTACACACAGCTCTGTGAAGGAGGCAAGCGATTCCCTGTGCTGGTGAGAGATGATCTGGCAGACTGATCCAGTGGGAACCTCCTACTTGCCATTCATATAACCAGAGGTGGTTTTAAGCAATAAATATTTTCTATTAACTTTTTTACTCTGCCTGTTTGTCCAACTAAATTTCAGGTGGATTTTTTTTTCCCCCCTTTTATATCACTTTTATAACCTGCTAACTCTGAGGTTTTGTGAAGCTCCTTCAGGGTTTCACGGATGCTGATATTGGCTTTTCTTCCATGGTCTGTGTCTCTGGCTAGCTCTAGATTCTTGACTGCCTCAGTCATGACACTGGACTCCTGTATGCAGACAGTGTAGCAGGCAATAAAACATGATTTATACTGATCAGATAGCCACAGTACAGTGGGGCAGAGCCTTCCAGCATCTGAAAATCCAGAGAACCTGAGCTGCTGGTTCCCTATGACTCTGTTCACCAATTGGCATATAACCAGCATTATATGTCAGTGTCTAATATTCACTGACTAACAGTGTTTTTGATGTCTTCATCCACAGTGACCCAGGCCACATGCAGTAGTGCCTCTTGTGGAACTACTCTGGTTTGCAGGTACCTGCTCTGAGCTGGGCTGGTGCCAGGACTGAGGTGCAGCTGGAGCAGTCCCTGCTCATCAGCCTGTCAGTCACATCACTGCTCAGTTCAGGCCCCCTTCAGGCAGCTTCACGACTTGCCAGGGTCTTTTGTAAGGACTTACACTTAGCCTACAACTGAAATATTTTTGCTATGTCATCTTATCTGGCGATTGTGCCTGAGGCAGCAGTCTAAGAAGAGTTGGGTTATCTGCACTTGAGAGATGTCAGGGAATCCAGCTGCAGCAGGAGGGAACTGGTAAAGCAGCCCAGTAGATGGCACTCGGCCCTTTGCGTTACTGCTGAACCTGTGCTGGTAGCTTCTGGAGGAACAGCCTTCCAGAGGGACTAATGCAATGTCCTGCCTGGCTATGGAAAACATATTCTGTGGCAATTCTGACCTTGTCACCATGGGAAAATTCCAGCTTCAGTTCCCCCTGCATCTTAGGTCTTTGCTTGTAATCCCCAAATCCCCTGGAATTGCTATGTGACAAAACAAAGCTTTAGAGTCACATGGAATACCTCTGCTTGTGAGCACTTTGAAGTCCATTTAGGGAAGGGCCACTGTGTATCACTGCTTATTACAGTTTGACTCACACCATATCTCTTAGCTGGACTAGGACTGTTTGCTTGGGGGGGATTTAGCTTTTAGCAGTGCTGATGGCAGTCATTATTTTTTCCTTCTCTTTTTTCAAGACCAGAGTTAGTTGTCTGTCTCTTCTGAATGTTTGGCCCTTTCTGACACTCAGAATTCACTAAAGTAATTTGTATGATAGATGAAAATCAGCATCTCTTTCACGTCATTTTTTTTTTTTAATCGCATTGCATTCTTTGTAGATGGTATTTGGTTTCCCATAGAGTCTGCAATCGGGGCAGGGGTTTGTTAACCTTCTTCCCCACTGCAGCCTGCAGAGGAGTCCTGTGCGGTTTACATCCGCATGGTCTATGCAGGAAACAATGCTGTGGTCAACAGCACTGCAGGATAGCAAGGTATTGATTAAAGGCTGCTCATAGGAGCAGACACTGCCTCCTAAATTAACGTGGTCATATGTCATGGGCATTAACATCTGCATGTTTGAATTTTAGAGGTGACATTTGGTATTGTTAATTATCGTGCTGTTCTCCATAACTTGTGTCTGTAAGCACTGCATGAGTCATGGAGCATCTGCTTCTTTGCGCAGAGCAGTCCAATGTAAATTGGCAGTAACTTCACTGCCAGAGCAAGGACTGTATAGGTGTGAAAGGACTGTGAAAAAGAGACTGAGCCCACAAAAATGGGTTTGCAGGGGTTGTTACAAGCTCAAAAGGCAAGCTGATACCGTAGAAGGAGTGCAGAAGGGGAGCACAGCTCCCAATGTGATGACTGGCAGGTAACTGGGTTGTTTTGTGCCTCTGGGTGCAGTGTGGTTTTATTACTCTTTCTACACCATGTGAGAGACATTTTATAATTTTCATAAATGTGTAAGACTAAATCATTTGAATGACTCACTTTTTCAAATGAGTCTTGTGCTATAGCAGAGATAAAGATTCAATAGCAACCTAACTCAGTGGTTGGGGGGTCTTTTTTGTTATAAAATGTGCCATTGTTATAGAAAGAAATTAAGCTGGTACATCAAGTTGAGATGAGGAGAAAAGAAAGACAAAAGGTAGTAATTGTGATACCAGGGGGTAGTATTACAAAAATACAGGAAATGGGCAGTATATTTGGAAAGTGATAGTGATACCAGTTCTGTGCAGACATGAGCTGAGACAAAGCATGGTGAGGGTCAGGGAGGATTAGCAGCTCCTGTTCCTTCTTAATCCCCTACAGTAGAGTCTTAAAAGGTTTTTGTTTTTTCACTACTGAAAGATGTGAAGCTGGATCCCTGGGAGGAGACAGGGGTTTTTAAATTTTCTTTCCAGAATCTGTGACTTTTAAGCATTTCCAATTGCTACAGTTTGTCTTTTCCATCAGCATCCTTCTTTCCTTCCCCTCTGCAACTTCTCCACTTACGGTTTTTGGTTTGGAAATACGATTGACCAGTGGGAAGACATAGGCAGCGCTGCTGTTAGTGCACACTGCAATCAGTAGACCCTCTTACAGGATTTCATGCACACTAGTCGTCTTTGGTTAGTTCTGGATGTTCATAGTATTCCTTCAAGGGGTTTATCCTGCAGATGTTCTCAGATATGCTACCAAATGCTTGCTACACTCCCTCCTTGGGAGATACAGCAAGTAGAGACTAAACAGTGTGGCTTTAGGGATATTCTCAATCTAACACAGAAATAAGTTGAGTCTTGGTAAGAAAGAAGGCAAATCTCACCAAGAGTGGTGTGGAGGAATGTCCTGCCTCTTCCAACATTTTTGAGAGGGTCTAGCAGTATGTGAGCAGTGATGGAGCATGACTACCTGTGACCTGCTGAAATGACTGCCTATATGGCATGAGCCGCAGGGTCCCACCCCTGGGACAAGGGCAGGAAGGACTCCCAGCTGCCTGGGCCAGGAGCACAGGTTACAGTTTGCAGAGGCAAAACCAGGTGAACTGCATGAGGGATAAGGGAATTTTGTCAATTAACAGTTTAAGATGGTAAGTGTTGAACTGGGGGGAAAACTCCCAGCTCTCCCTGTAGATAACAAATTTGCTGTCAGTGTTATTCTCCAAATGAGCTTTCTGTGAGCTCCAGAGAGCAGGTTACTTAATTGAAATACTGTATGTAGTCAAGTCTGAAGCATGAACACCTGAATCAGCAACTTGTTGGGCAGTGTGCACTGTCATGCCAGTTGAGGGTTTCTGGAAAGAGCAATGGTGCTGTAAAATGCTGAGACAAAAAGCTTGTATTTATAGCAGAAGTATTGAGGGGAGCTGTATGTCCTCCACACACATCCTTTATTTCTTCTCTTTTTACTCAAATCAGTCTCTCCCTGAGTTACAGAATTCAGTGTGAGCTTGGCTGAAGCTGAAGCTTTGCTGAGAAATTTGTCTGCTTCTGAAAGTGATGTTGTTGGGTTACATGTAAGTGCAAACCACGCCAAGGATGCTGAACGTGGGTAACGCTGGATGCATAGTGCTCCTCTAGACTGTCCCAGGGTGTCTAATTCTCAGTATACTGTAAGCAATGAGTTGGAAATGCTTTAATAGCCTTGTGAAAGCCAGGAGAAGGGGCCAACATGGATTTTTTGCAGGCAGGCAGCCAGTTCACAGCTGCACATTTCCAGTCCTGAGTCCTATCACCAGGTGGGGTCACTGAGATGCTGTAGCAGATGATGGATCTGACACCAGGGGCTCTTCACTTTGTATCTGTAAAATGGAGATTGATACTATTTCACTTGCTCATTAGCTGGATTTTGCCACATGTATGCTCTCTGGAGCAAGGCCTCTTGGGTTTGTTTTTTGGGGTTTTGGGTTTTTTTTTGGTTTTTTTTAAGCATATACACTGGGACTGGCACAGTTGACATCTAGTTTCAATGGAAGCTTCCTAGTCCTCCTTCACTTCCATTAAAAACAACCTCACAAAACAAAAACTCTAATCATGACTCAGTCCGACATGAAAACAATTCATTAAATAGGTATTAAAATTTCTATTATCCACCATGCAGAATACTATTTTTGTAACATCAAAACCACCATCCAGAAGAAAAGATCTATCATCTTGTTTTTAACTTGTGAAGAAAGAAGGGCTTTAGCATTGTAATCAAGAAAAATCTATTTCTTGTTAATTAATCTGAGCCCTGTTAGAAAGAAGAGGGCAGGAAGCAGTGTGCCACATATGCCAGGGTATAAAGGGCTGGTAATGGGAGGGGAAAAAAAAATTAAAAGCGAGTTTTGAACTGTAATTTCAGAAAGCGAGAAATTACAGCAGTGGGCTATGTAGGCACGCAGATGGAGATGTTTGACTTATTTTTAGACAGAACAAGGAAGATAATCAGTGGATCTGGAGTTCAGATAGGAAAAAGCAAATAGAAGCAAGCTCTGGGTCAGTGGAGGAGACTGACCCTGGAGAAAAGCCTGTCTGAAATCTTCCCTCCTGGTTTCTGAGAACAAAAACTCCCAGTTGTGCTAACACCTGCTGGTTAGGCTTTTTTTCAGCCCTTGCATGTTATAGTGGGAAACAATTTATTAGTCTCATTTTATCTCCAGTTTAAGAAGAAGAAAACAAGGGATTTGAGTCAGTAAGACTTCAACGTGGGGTTGCTTTATGCACCCCAGATGAAGTTGTGTTGTAGATTATGTTGCACTGCACCTCTGTAGCACCTCATCATCCTTTTTCAATGCAATTGAAATTAAAACTGGTGCAATTAAAACTGTTGCACCACATCTGTTGATGCAGCTGGCCCAGCCTTGTAGCTTTGGAACTTGGATAAGTGCATTATCTGAGGATCTCACCCTTTTGGGGTTTTTTCCTGCTTCAGGTTCTAAATTTCAGACACCTCTCTTCTGAGATGAAGTCTCTTATAGCATGTGTTAGCAGTAAGTCTTACTTTTGAAATTGTTGGGCAGCTCAGTGCTGTCATGCAAGGCGATGGGCATCTGCAGTTCTCACTGCCTTCAAGAGGAATCAAGTATTTGGTACCAACCAGACACATGAATGCACAGAAGGAGAGAGCACAAGAATGATAATTAAAAACAAACAAACAAACAAAACATGAAACACAAAAAAAACCTTTAAAAAAATTAATGAAACCATAAGTAGTCTACAGTGCTTTAATTACAATTATGTGCTGGCTCTGTAATGGGACAAAATTCAAATTACAGGATGCAGTGACGAATCAGGCATAGTATTTTTTATATTTTAACAAGTTTGGGCATATAAATTTAAACATAACCATGTGTTTCTGTGAGGCTGGAAGGCTCACTTTTGGTGTCATTAGGAAATTTGGGGTGTTTAGCAAAATCTTTGCAACTATTACCAATCTTAACTACCTAGTTTTGTCTAGTATTAAATTGTGTTTGTCAGGACTCTTCACTGCGCTGTTCTGGAGCCTTCTCCTTGAGGGTGACAAATCTCTTGGCAGTGATCATGTTGTCCTTCCAAAAGCCAACCCACTGGATTTAATGCAGTTGTTTGAATGAACAAACCATTAATGATTTAAATCACGTGTGTCTACGTCTCCCTCCTAGCAGCACAAGTGCCACAGTGTCCATTTACAGAGAGTAATTCAGAGTTTTGCTTATGACAATGCAAATGGCATTATTTTGTGTTTTTTGGTTTTTGGTGTTTTGGGTTTTTTTAAGCACCAATTACAGTAAAATAGCTTATTCTAATGTGCTAGGTGTATTTCTTATCTGTGAGCCTTAAAGCTAGCGAGCATGCCCTGTGCGTCAGACTAAGCTCTGCTGGTGCCATGTCCAGCTCTCCAGGCAGCGCCTGCCCAAGGCTGGCCACGCGTGAGTATCCAGAGCATCATCTTCAGGGGCAGAGGATGTTAACAAAGTTGCTGTGGATCAGCTTTTCTCCTAGTTAGCAGTTTTTTCCTGTTTCTGCATCAAACCTGGTTCTCAATATTGTTTGTGTTGAGTATCTGCTGTGGTCTAATGTGGGGTAGTCAGCTGATGGGTTACAGGAGAGGAGCAGCAGAAGGCACGAAGGGAGGTCTGTAAATGCTCAGCCTGCACCAATGTTGCACAGTGCTGGAAAGGAACATAGCTACCACTGGGAGGATGATATAATAATTCTTTTCCATCTGCTCCTATCTATATTTGAATCCACAGGAAAGCGTCCTTCTTGTAAGACACATGAATCTCTAATTTCAAAAGCCGTCCCTGTTTTGGAAGTTCTTTTGGCAGGCTGGTGCTGGTTTCCCTGCCTGTGCTGAGCAGTCAGTGCTGGGAGATGCTCCAGTGGGGCTCACCACACAGGATAATGACATGAGCCAAAATAGGAGGGCGATGTCACCTAGCAACTTGTCACTGTTGCCGAAGTCTTTGTTGGACTGGATCAGGGTGACACTTTGCTGCTATTTTCAGACCCACACTTCCTGGTGGCTGTTGCTGCTTTATTCCCCGCTTTTTTTTTTTCTGAATCATAGACATGGAAAATACTTCTTAAGTCACCAGAATCCAAGATTGTGCCTCCTGATTTATTTTGCTGCCTATTTTCCTGTTTTGCACAGCACACAGCAACTTAAAATGGACTGTGAGAGGCCACCTGTGCTTCCTTAGTGAAGCTTTCCTGCTGCATGAGGAGTTTCTTCCCTGCTCTTTATCTTAAAATTAATGGAGCCACTCAAAACTTAATGCTGTCTTTGCCAGGCTTGTTTCCGTAGCCGGGTGCAGCCATGGTGTGATGGCAAGTGCTGAACAGTTGTGCAGGCGCTGCTGCATGGCGCGGCTCGGAACGTGCGCCTTGCACTACCGGTGACGGGAGGGGGCTGTGACCCCCAGCACTGTTGCTGCCTCCAGTAAATCCAGATGTCGCTGCTTCCTCTCCCATGTAATTTCTCCCTCCCTCCAAGTTTGCATCCTTTTAGCAATTTAAGAGCCATCCCTCCATATTTAGGTAGCTTTTGTCAGTCCATGGGATGGGTATCTTCAAAGACTATATTTAATGGCTATATTAAAACTGTTGAAGTTGTGGTCGAGAGCTCAGAAAAAGCCAGAGTCCCAGGTTGCAGCTGAGACTTGGACCATCTGTGGCAGCGGGCTATGTGATGGTTGATGCCATATTCTCCTGCCCTCATTTCACTGCAACTCTTCATTGCAAAGTTTGTTTATTATGGGTGATAGTTGTGCAATAAATAATTACTCAGTATTTCTTGCCCTAGTCTTAATCTAGTGTATGGCTCTTGCATGAACTGTACCATACCAGTCAAATAAAGGCAGAATTATTAATTTCCTCAGAGAGCCACAGGAAAAAAAAAAACCACTTCTGGGGATGTCTTAGTTCTTACAAACTACTGTGGTGTTTTTTTGTTTTTTTTTTTTTACAGTTCCTCTGTGTGATAAGTCAATGTGTGTGGTCTGTTGGTATTTAGATTTAAATGATCAAGGGTCGCTTGTTCAGAGCACACTTCTCATGGACTTCAGGGCTGGCATTTGCTGGATTTCTACAACTCGGACCACAGGATATTGAGCTGTGCGTCCTGAAAATGAGAAACGAGGTGGACGCGTGTGAATATTATTTCTTTGACTAGTGCAGGGATATATGTGAATGGTATAACAGAGATTATCTTTGATTATCTTTGCCCAAAGGTGTTATTTACCCTAAGATATGTTGTTTTCTGGTGCCTTCTAGTTTCTGGAAAAAAATAAGGCATAATTCCTTCATCTACAAACCCTTTCTTCTACACAGTCATATTAGCTCCAGGACACAGGCGTAGGGCATCCTGAGTGCGGCAGGACCTGTACCGAGCAGCTGGTGTGTGCGGAGGTGGTGGGCTATGCGTGGTGAAGCCGTAAGCAGAGCAAGCGGGGTGTGGGTGTCTCTGCGTCCTGGTCCTGCATTCTTTATTTTAGCATTTCCGTGTGGTCTCCAAATTATTTTGGCTCTGTAGTTTGGGTCTCTGGTTACCACTGTAATTATGGACCCCCACCATAAAACGCCTTCCTCCTGCCTGTGCACTGGGCACTGAGTGCCAGGGGATGTGGATTTCCTCCTGTACCTTGCTCCTCCTGGGCTTCCCTGGTGTTGGTCAGTATCATATTTGATTCTGGGCTTTCTTACTTCAAAAATGGAGTAATTAATCTGTTTTGGAGGGGTCCTGGGTTCCTCATTCTTTCTTACTTCAACTCTGTTTCCCTCCTAGGAATCCGGATTTCTTGCTCAAAATACAAGCTTTCCATTGCCCACCAAAGCCATTAACCCTCTCTGCACTTTTTTTTTTTCTTTCTCTTAAACAGAAGTTTCTGTTTCCAGGTTGGTTTTCTTTCCTTTCTGCAGCTCTTTGCTGCACTCCTGAGAGCCAGGCTTCAGAGCCTCTCCCCCATCCGAGAGCACTGCAGCCCAGCTCTGGGCAGCATCCCCACGGCAGGGAGAGCTCCTGCTTGCCCCATCCATCACCTGGACGGGTCAGCACAGTCCTTGTTGGGGGTGTGTGTGTGTGTAGGGGGGTGTCATCCATCTCAGCTCCTGCAACATGACTCATCCAGTCCCAGCTGCACTTTTCTCTCCTCCTGTGGGAAGAGGGAGGAGAATGCACACGAGTCTCTATTTCTGCTATAAAAATTACACCCTTACGTTAGTGGCAGAAGAAGGAGCGTGGAGGGAAGGAGCTGAGGGCCTAGGCGGAGGACCCCGTCAGCCCCACCAAGGTGGGGAAATTCAGTGCACAAAAAAAAATGGGCTCACACCATGCAGCCCAATCTGAAGCCTCTTCCTCTCTCCCTTAGCACATTTGTGAGTTTTATAGAAACCCACTGCAAAATAAGAGAAAGATTTGCCTGAATTTGGTCTCTTTGAATGGAGAAGGGTAAGTTCATCCAGCTGCTTCCTACATGTGAGTACGAGAAGTTTCCTGGAGGTGACCCTGTCCCAGCCTAAGCCCTGTGCAGGGCTGTCCTGGTCCTGCTAACTTAAGGCTTTTTGCTTTTGCTTTCAAACCAGGGGCAAAGCCAGCATGGCTCTGTGATGTGCAGCCTTTGTACCTCTGCTATCGGCTGCTTCAGTACTTAAAGAACAAATTTCTTTTAAAACATCTCTGGAGTTTTAGCGGGTTCTCAGTCAGACATGCAGGCAGCAATGCCTGCCGCTTCTTTGGAAGCGCTATCTGGTGAGCTACGTCTTGGTGTATATATGGAGGAGTTTGATATATGCATGTATACATGCATATGTATGTGTACATGTATGTGTTTTACTCCTGTATAATTTTAAGCAGCTGTTAACATGGTAGCGGGTGCAATGGTGCACAGGGTTGCTACAGTGGGATCACGTCAGTGTTGCTGAGTCAAATATTCAAATTCATCACAGATCAGAACTTGAGTCGTATTAAAACATGTTTTTCTAACCAGTTGGAGCTTGGTTTTGTCACCTGCTTTTTCAAGGCCAGTCACTGTTCTTCAGCACCACTTAAAAAATGTGTACAGCTGTCAGTCCACTAATGCTGTCATGTTTCAGTGGAAGCCAAGAGTCCTTCCCAACCCAATGAGTGGAGGCTGGAGGCGTGAGGATGCTGTCACGGGTAGGACCAGCTAGGGCAGGCTGAGTTGGCAGCGGCATCCTCTTGTGGGGCTAGAGCTGTATTTAGGGGTGTCATCACATCACCAGTTTCTTGAGAAGCAATTTGGAAAGTGGCCCATTGCCAGGCTCGTCACTAGGGTATTTTCTTCTAGACCCTGATCTCAGCAACAGCTGAACTATTCTAGCTGAAATTTTTTTCAAGGGTTCAGCTTAGGGTAAATACTCAGCACAGAAGATTTAAGCCTGAACAGTTTCAAGTTTGACAAAGCTTAATGAAACTGAAGACAGAGCTTGTAATGGGAAGTATCAGCCCTTAAGAAGGCACAGTTCAGCCCTTGCGGCTCAAAGGGCATTGACGGGTGGGGTTGTGCTGCTCTTCTCCTCTAGTAAGCAATCAGGAGAATAAATAACAAAACTTTTCAGTTTGCAGAGCACTGTGTGCTGCACATCTGACTTATCTGTAGTTATTTTCCCAGTGCTATTTATTTGCATAGCCAGAGCCTCTTGTGCTCAGGTCCCTGGTGTCCTGCAGCTGGCTGCCTTAGGCAATACTGCAGGAGCACAAAGCCTCCCTGAAATTTGGGAATTCATCTGATACCAGATCAACCTCCACCTTTGTTATTTATGGATGTTATTTAAGAAACTAGAGGCAAGGAGAGATCCCAGGGTTCTTGCAGACCAAGCCACCTCCCTTTTTACACAGACAAGTCTCACGCAGTTTTCCAGCCCAAGCCTGGAGAGGGGCAAAGGCTGATTCAAACCAGCTTTATTCTCCCCCTTCACTGGAGTGGAATGATTTCCCCAGGGATGGTGTAGGCAAGAGCAGTGCCCACAAAAAAAGGGACGATAACATGTCCTGTGTCAGGACTAATGCCCAAACCTCCCCTTTCCTGAATCAGTCCCATCAGCTCCTTTGCTTCTCCATCTTCTCACCTTCCCATGGAGCCACCCTCTCGCTGCACAGCTCTGCTTCTGCCACAATGTGGATTTTTCTCCCTTATTTTTGGCTTCCTCTCAGTTGATGCAGAAATGCAGCTGGGCCCCATCAGCTCGGGGGAAGCTCTGACCTGGGAAAGGCTCCAGGTCTCTTATGTTTGCTGCAATAGCTCATTCCTTTCCTCTCTCCTTCAGGAAAACCAATTAAAAAAAACAGTGCAGGAGAAGCGAGTGGAGATGGGAACGGTTTGTGCTGGCTCCGGTCTCGGTGTCTCCCTGATCCACTCATGGGAAAGGTGGCACAAAAAGGTTTAACCCACAAAAATAAGTCTCTGCTGGCAGTCAGAGCTGGGTAGGAGGCTTCTGTGCTCAACCCCCTCTAGTCTGTTTGTATCTCCATCCCTTCCTCCTCCCTGCCCAGGAGCACCAGGCGGCATCCCTGGGCTCTGCTGTGCTTTGCTGTGTGCTGCGGCTGCTGTTGCAAGCATGTGATCCTGCGCTGGAGCAGGCTGCAGAGCCAACATTACCTACCTGTATGTAATATTGCTGTTCAAAAATATTTAATCTTGATATTCAAGATTTGGGCACTGCAGGGAAAGGAAGCAGTGCTGTACGCGAGGGGCTGTGGTGGGTACGGTGCTGTTTCCCAGAGCATGGCCCAGCAGCACACGCTGGCTCTCCTTCTTGGGTGAGCTGTCCTTCCTGTGGCTCTGCCAGTCCCCTCCCGTGACAAGCTGCCTTTCAGCATCCTGCCCTCCTGCCTCTTACCTTGCCACTGCCTTGCCTAGATAGTGATCATCTCAAATCCCAAATTCTCCTTCACTTCTGCTCCAGCCCCTTTCCTTCCACATCCCCTGACTGGTCACCCCACATCCCCCCAGTGCCACCCCCAGCAGTGTCCCGCCACCCCCACCAGTGTCCCACCACCCCGGTGAGTCTCAGCTTTGAGCTTTCTCCAGTCCAACCAGCATCCCCGGTCCATGGGCTCCCAATAAGGGTCCCCCAAGCCCTGTGCCAGGGGACAAAGGTGGCAGAGGGTGACACGGGGAGAAGGGGCAACTCAGAAAGAGGTGATGGCATTGGTGATGTGCAAGGAGGAGGTGAAGGGGCTCTGTGGAGTAGCTGGAAGTCCCGCTGCCCATTCCTTCGGGGTTCCACTGCTTATGGAGGGGCCTAAAGTGGTATTTGCAGCGGCGTAGCAATGAGGGGAGCTGGGGGTGGTGGGCAGCCAGGCCAGCTCCCCTGCCCCAGTGCTGCCTGGCCAGGGACCAGGCTGGCAAGAGCATATGCAAACCGTGAAAACACATCCCAAGAGCAATCCTGGCTGGGCTGCAGGCAGCTGCCTGCCCAGAGCCCGAAACAGTTAACAGGCAGTGAGGCTGAGCCGGTCCTCCCACCGGCATGAGATCACTGCTGCCACTGCCAATCCTCGCTCGTCTGGCAGCAAAAGAGCTGGGAGCCAAAGCTGGGAGCGATAGCAGCGACAGCCGAGATCCCCTGGCCTGTCTGCAGTCTGCGCCGAGGCACCCCAAGCTGCCAGACAAAACCGACCATGTAGGATCCAGCCTCTTCCCTCCGTCACCAGCACGGCAGCGGCTCGTGGCAGGACGGCAACCCGCATCCAACCTGCCCGCACTTTGTGCTGGTTGTTCCTGGGTTTTCTCGCCAACATGATGGGATGCAAGTCCAACTCGCTCACTTGCCTGCAGGGAGGAAAACCAGGGCTACCACTGGCCACGGCCACCGACTCCACCGCTACACTCAACAAGCTGGCCCTGGCCACAGGCGGGACTGAGAAATCCTGGTACCGCTGCATCTTCCCCTTTGGCATCGTCTCCGTGGTCATCGGCGTAGCAGCAACGTGCATCACCTTCACCATCAATGGCCCACAAATGGACATCGCTAAGGTGGTCTCGGTGGCCACCTTGATCTTCGGGGTGGGCCTGCTGGTGGCTGCCTACGTGTGCTGGCAGGCCAAGCGGGAGAGGCAGCGGAAGAGGCAGCGCCAGGAGCCCGTCTCCTTAGAGCAGGGAGCCCTATGACCTGGGCTGGGGACAGAGGCTCAGCTCCACCCGGAGCCCCCTGCTTACACAGCCCCCTCCACCCAGCACCCCATGGTAAAGGGGTGACAGCACTGGCTTTGTCGCACCTGAGCAGGTCTGGACCTTGCCTGAGGTCAGCTTGCCATCATTGTCCACCCCGCTGAGCCACACTGCCACCAGTGCCCAGCCATCCCCACTCCCGTCACAGGGTAGGGGCAGCCGTCCCACCTGCCTGCCTAGGACCGGCACGGAAAGAGCCCAGAGAGTCGCCCAAGGAGCACGTCACCCATGCACAGCCCCGCTGCCTGTCCCTGCCGTGCACCGCCCGGCTGCCACAGCGAGCCCACTGCACTGCTCTGTGCCGGCGGAGGCTGCGGCTCCAGACAGCCTATCAACCCTCACTTGGTGTCAGAAGAAACCAGTGTCACTTCTGTCCTCTTGTGTTTTTTCCGCTGTTGCAAGGACCCTTGTGGCTCAGGACAAAAGGCGTTTTGAAAGAAACTCGTGGGGTGCGGAGAGATGCGGGGCAGGCTCGGCGCAAGCAGGGGAGGGCTGGCGGGAGGCAGCAAACACTGGCGTGGGAGCATGGCTGACTTGGCACGCGAGCCCCTGGGACAGCATGGGTGACAAGGGGAGGTCGGGAGCTGAGCGCAGTGGGGGGGCAGTGGACCTTGGCACTGCTGGGGGGATGTGGGGAGCAGAGGGGCTCAGGCTGGGCAGCCCCCATGGCTGCAGCCGTTGGGTGTTTGCCGTTCACGGTGCGGCGTGGTGTGGCAAGCGTAGGAGGAAACCGGGGTCTTTCTGTCACTGTGCAGGTGAGCCAGCCTCATGGCATCCCGGGGGGCAGATTCCCTCTGCAGCGGGGGGTCCGTCTGCCCGGGACGCCCAGGGAGAAGGGGCTGGTGCTGTGAGCTTGCAGTGGCATCCCCCAGCTGTGGAAGTCTGAAAGCAATTCCGTTGCTGGAGAGGGAGCTGGAGTTGCATTTAAAAGGAGCAAATACATTTTTACCACTTTTTTGGAAACAAAGTGCCTGCTCCCATTCTTAGAACTTAGCTTTGAGCTCTTTACCCTAAAAATAAGTGTGAGATGTGGGCATGGGGGTCCCTCTCTGGAGGCTCTAGGAGCAGCACCTCTGCTCCGTGCCCGGCCTCGGAGGCTGCGGCAGAACCAGGCTGCTCCACTGCCCCAGGCAGCCCCACACCCAGAAGGGCCTCCCAAAACCAGCCCTCCTCTGGGTTCATGCACGACAGGCAGCCGTGCCAAGAGCTACAGAGAGCAGCCACGCTCCCAGCCGCTCGGCAGCTGGAGGCTTTCCGTGCACAGCAGAGCAGAGCGAATAAGGCCAAAAGCCGCAAGCAGGGGCACGTGGGAGCAAAGCCGAGCTGGCACCGAGCGCGTGGGAGCTGGGGGCCCAGGACCCTCCCAAGCGTGCCATGCCACATGCCACCCTCCCTCCCAGCAGCTCTGCCCCTTGCCGGTTCTGGCCCTGTAATTAAATCATGCTCTGCAGCCGGGAGAAAGCCCTAGGAGCTGCTGCTTGCTGCAGCATGCATGGCCCAGAGCCTCTGTGCGGGAATACTGGGATGCTGGGATACTGGGACTTGGTGTCCCGATCCTGCAAAGTCAGGTTCAAATCCCCACAGGAGTTCGGGAGGTTCAGAGACACTTTCAGCCCCAGCTCTGACCAAAGCTTTACTTCCACGAGCAATTAGGAGTCAGGGCAGTGTTACAGAGGCCAGCCCAGCTCTTCAGTGGGTGATGAGTTTAGCAGTCGAGCCTGGGCTGTTCTTCGTAAGCCTGATCGTTGCTTTGGGGTGTTTGTGTGTCTGAAGTTCACAGTTTCAGCCTATCTCGGGGTAAGCGAACCAGTGGTTTCCAACCGCAGGGGCTCAGCGGTGTGTGTCATGGGGGATGCTCAGCAAAGCACTCGACTACTGAGAGTTTGAGTGGCCGGCTCAGTTTTATTATTATTATCACATCTTATTTTTTCTTTCCTCCTTCTTGCTGTGAGTATTGCAGCAAACAGGTTTGCAGCTGCCTGCAAATTCCTCTGCTCTCACCTTGCTCATCATCACCACCACCTGAAGCCACCAGCTGGGCCATCAGCCCTGCTCCTAATCCTGCCCAAATTTAGCTTGCTTTTAAAGTGCTCAGCCCTTCTCCCCCCACCCTGCAAAGCAAGCCCCGTCTGAATAGGATGCAGGCCTGGCTTGTCCAGGTGCACCTAAGGAAAGCCTTGCCAGCCAGCCTGAAATCGCTGGCATCGGGCCCCGTTACATTGCACGCTTTTTGATCTTGAAATCTGGTTCCCCAGTGCTGAATTGCCTCTCTCCTCCTGCTCCCAAAGAGCTTGCTTGGGGCAGCTCTCGGCAGGGCAGTGCTTACCTGGCAAGGTGAAGCCCATCCCAGAGAGAGCCTGGATGAGCCCAGGTGCTGACCCAGCCCAGTCCTGGGCTAAAAAGTCCTATGCAGACTGATATTTTCTTTTGTTTCTGTTAAAAGCTTTAGTGGATTTGATTTCTGTAGTAAGACGCACACACACAAAATCCCTCCTGGTGTCTGCAAGAACTTTATTTACAAGGACAGGCTCCGGCAAGTTCCCCTGCAGGACTGTGGCCACTGCACACGCTGGTTGAAGGGCAGGTCCTAGAGAAATTGATCTCCTTTAAATAGCACTGAGTGATTTTTTTGGCTGAGGAATACACGGCCCGGAAAGTTACACCCTGTTCAGCAAAGAAACTGGAAGGAAGAAGACACAAGGACCCACGTGGTCAGTCCCCACTCACAAAGCCCCCGAGGTCCAAAATTTGCCACCCTGCTGGCACCACCCCTTCTTGCTCTTTCTCGGGCAGCGTGCAGGACAGAGCTGATGGCTCTCCGTTTGCTGGCAGACAACAACGCCATCTCACCCTCATCCTCAAGTCCCTGCTGGTGGTGTTGCAGATGCGTGGGAGCTTCCTGGCCATAGCTGTTCCCTTCCCTGTGCAAGCTGGGGAGGCTGTGGAGGGCATCCCACCCAGGCATCCCACTGCACGTCACAAGGCGGTTTCGTGGGGTGCAGTGCCCAGCAATCCCCCCCCCACCTCTGGGTACCTCAGCCCTGGGCGCTCACAGCAGGGCGAAAGGCCAGGTCTCCCACCCGAGCGCTGTTGGTGGGGGAAGGTGATGCACTCGGATGCCTTGTTGCCCGAACCCAGCAGTTAAGGTGTCAGTACAGGAGC
Organism: Balaeniceps rex; assembly: GCA_013401315.1. Classification (NCBI taxonomy): domain Eukaryota; kingdom Metazoa; phylum Chordata; class Aves; order Pelecaniformes; family Balaenicipitidae; genus Balaeniceps; species Balaeniceps rex. The sequence goes on along the minus strand of VYZW01030180.1, from coordinate 10,648 downwards.
TTTCGGTGCGCAGAGCAGCACAGCCAGCTGGATCCTGTCCCCAGGAGCAGGGAAGTGCCCTGGGAAGGCAGCACTGCATCTGTCTTATCGCAATCTGGGGCTGAGAGAAACTCTTTACTTTTTCTAGGCAAACAGAACCAAAAATTAATAAACCTGTAAAGCTCACTTGAACACCAGTCTTTGTCTACTTTGCTTCCTACCCTTGCAGGCACCATGCATGCGCGGAGCCGCAGCCGAGCCTGGCCATGCCACCCCACACACAGCACTACTTGCTGGAGACTTGCACCCTGCCAGAGAGCCCCACTCCCCTGGCAGGTGTTATTCGGGGAGGAAAGACGGCTCAAAGGCTGTGCCAAGACGCCTGCTTCCCAAAGTCATGCCTCAATATAACCTGCCCCTTGCATTGCACCAACAACCCCTGTCAGAGGCTGCTCTTCCAGTGTAATGGCAATATTCCCTTATTCTAAGGACTCTAAACTTATCTCCAGTGACAGCCTCCCCAAGGCTTTCTCCACAACAATAATTCATCCCCATTAATGTATTCAGCTTTTGTGACAGCGATGTGCCCTGTTTCTGCCAGATCCGCACAAACCCACTTTCAATGCTAAATAGGCTTAAAAGGAAAAGCGCAGGTTTTGTTGCATCAAAGTGAAGGGTTAAAAATCATTGCTACCAGATTGGGAACAGTTACAAAGGGGAAACTTAAAAATAAAAATATGCATCCTTAAAATAAATCTGACATTAGTTTCTTATCTTAGCTGACATGTCTGTCCTCTCCTCCTGCCTGGATTTAGCTGCACAAGCTGGAGGTGGAGCTCTCCTGGCTACACCAGGCGCCGAGCTCAAGTCTCCCCAGGGTACTCAGTCTCCAGTCGTCACTGGGACAGTGGGAACTCCTATTTCCCACTCCATTTTGTGGACACTGAAGGCTCGAGCCCTTCAGAAGCACGGTGACAGAGGGACAGTCAGAGAGGGACCATTTTTCCCAGCTGCCACAGGACCCCAGCACATCTGATGGAGGAATAAAGCCATAACATCGCCTTGCTGGCGAGGTGGCTGGAGGCAGAGCTCAGTCTAACGCAGAGGCCAGGTGCCTGCAGAGTTTCCCTGCGATGGAGGACATCCCCTCCCTTCACATGCTGTTTGGCTATTGGGGTGGATGCAGAGACAACAGGCGTTTGACTTTCCCGCGGGGAGTGGGACCTGCAGCTCTGCCCACTCCGCTCTCCCCCCAGCATGGCCGGTGCAGCAGGGAAGGACCTGGCCAGCCAGCTCCTGGACAAGGGGACAAGATTTTGGGCTGGGGCACGCACCTGAGGTCTGCACACATGCCATCGGCCAGGGATGTCCTGTGTCCCCTGCTCCCAGTGGTGCTGCCAGCTCTCCTGGTGAGCGCAGGTGCCAGGGACCAGCTGCAGCCGGAGGAAGAGGCGACCCTTGCCCATGCGTGACTGCGTGTCTGTGCTGCACCTGGGTACCCTAAAAAAAGACACATGTTCCAGCTTCCTAAACAAGCCCATACAGATTTAAAAATACGTTTATTATTGCTACTTCTCCAGGTGTCAGCTGGGCCTGGAAATTCCCGGGTACAAGAAATGAAGCTGCTCTCCCAGCCAGAAGCAGAGGTCCAGGTGAGCCATGGTCCTGCACGGCTCACAGCCCAGCCTGGTGTGCTAGCAAGGGTCTTGTTATCCCAGCAAGGAGCAGAGAAGCCTGCACAGCCTGAGACATTCATCCCTACCAAAAACCACCACAGCGAAATGGCACCCAGCACCGTTCCCAGCACTTTAAAAACAAGTCCACATGCATAGGGAGGTGCGGGAACAGCCAAGCACGGCTACTTGGCTCTGGTCCAAAGCTGCCAGCAAAATAATGAGTAACTCCTTGACAGCTGGGCTGAATTCATGGCTAATAAACTAATTTATTTACTCCCCTTACAGTTATTTTTTTTGCAGGGATGCAAATGGAAATTTTAACAGCTTTTTTCCCTAGCTGTGCATGGAAAGCTCTGTCTTCCCAGGGCAAGGACAAGGGGCTGAATGCCAGGCACTGAGTCAACATTGGGAGCAGACTTTTGAAATATGAAAATTACCAATAGACCATCTAACCCAGCATTTCCCTCCCCAAGGGCGTTGCTCTAACCTTGGTTTAGGAAGCCCCAGATGGACAATTACAGAATATTTTGCACTTACAGGAAGTTTTTTTCCAAATAAATGCAGTTTATGCTGAAGTCTGTGTGCTTGGAGGACTTACTGTCACAGAAATATTGTTGCACACCAGCCCTGTTTCCATGCTGCAGGGATGTCCCAGCCAGCTACAGCTTCTCCAGGGAACCCTGAGCGAGTCTCAGTGCAGTGACTCAAACACGGCCGTATCTTAAATTTGGGGTCCCCCCACCACAAACGGAGCTGCAGCACCCGGCAGTGCTCCAGCAGCCCCAAGGAAGGTCCCCATGGCCCTGGCGAGGTCCCCGTCACTGCCACAGGAGGGGAGGGGGCAGTCTGGGGGGAGCGAGTGGGGACTGCCAGGTGGAGCAAGGGGTGAGGCCACCACTCACCTTCACAGGCTGGTTCAGCTCCTCTCGCTGCTGCTTGCTTGAGTCCTGATTTGGGTTTATACCATCTTCCCCCAGGGTTTTTACACAGATTAAGGACAATAAGGTTCAGAAGGATGTTGGAGATCTTGCAGCATAAAATGCATTGCAGAGAAATGGGGGGCTCAGTGCAACAAAGACACTGGTGATGTTCAGAGGCCAAAGCTGCTGTAAAGCTTGCTTGGACACATGAGCCGTTCCAATCCTTTTGCTGTCCAGAGATTGTCCAAAACAAACGTCTCAGCCCATGTGCTCCTCCAACGAGGCCCAGCCAGGTGCTCCTGGCTGGAGGTGGGTAAGGAGGTAGGACTCCCACCAAATGCAACAACTAACCTGAGGGAACATTACCTTCAGATTAAGCCAGTTCCTTAGTGCCACGTACAGTGTCCACGCCTGCATGCCACCTTCTGCTCATCACAACCTGCTTTCAGGGCAAGGCTTGTGGGAGAGGCCACTATTTGCTCTGGCGTACCCTGGCTGGGGAAGGACATCTGAGAAAGCACGCAGGGTCTGGTCACACCAGCATCCTTCATCTGTCTGCTTCGGTGTCCCTTTGCTGGCAGACACCATCTTCAGGGTACAAGGCAGTGGACTCACATGCCATGCCCACAGCTGCCCAGAGTGGGTGCTGCGTGAGTGCCGGCAGGGAAGGGTTGCTCGCAGCCCTCTTGGTCACAGCTGGCAGCTGCCCCTCCTGTTTACCCACCTAAGAGCTAACACACTTCATGGTGTTTCCAGACCTGCTGCTGAGCGCGCTTCATGCCTGGTTTTGTTGTTTATTATCCTAGTTTTTGGTGACCCATGAGGAGCATCTCAGATTTTGCTTCTCCCTGACATCTCTCGCTGTCCCCAGGGCAGCCCCTGCCAAGGGCGTGAGACTCCCAGGTGGGACCCCAGGGGAGGTGATGACACTTGGAGCACTGGAGATCTCTGCAGGGCTAGATGATCTCCTGAGATCCCACCCAGATCTCATCTTCATCACAGGCTGCTTTTCTGTGTGTTAGGTCGGACCTGGAGCAATGGCAGCCCCACAATTGTCGGGCTGGCCGTGGTCTCTGGCACGATGCTATGATTTGCTGTGCCTCTGCCTTGTAGCAGTGTAACCACTATGCTTTGATGGGAAATCCCTTTTCCATCTCTTTTTCCCCCTTTGAATCATTTGATGGGACTCTGAGCACCTGCCCTTTCCATCCATTGGGTGAAGCTGCTGCTATGGGAAGGCTGGAGCCAGCTGCAGGTCCCCAGCAAGAGCCACCACCGCATGATTTCCTACGCACTTTGGGTATCACCCTTCCCCAGCAGATGCGCCAGTGTCCCCTCACTCCCCTGGTTCAGGTTTGAAATACCATGAGTCAAGACTATCCCCGGGCTCCCATATGTTACCACTGAAGTTTCTCAGCCAGTGCTAATCCCTCCCTGGAGCAATGCTGGGGGAAGGCAGCTCTCTCCCTGCACCACCATATGCAAGCTGAGTTCAGAGACCACTCCAGAGGCCTGGAAAAGGCCAACTGTGCAGCTCAAAGGTATCTCCTGTATCAGCCCAGAGTTTATTAACCTTGTTTGTCACCATGGCATCAGAGCACATCTTAAATGAATGGCTTATCCTTCTTGCAAAACATTGTGACAATGTGTGGCATGTTCTGTCAGCTCCCGGGAGCAAAACTCCGGTGACACTGGACGCCAGGTGCCCCAAACTGGGGTTAAAAACAATGCAGATTTTACCACAAGGTTGAAAAAAAACCTTATAAATGTGTTTGCTGGCAGCAAGGTTGTTGGAGTGGTGCCCAGAGACTCACCCATGGCCAGGCACCCTCGCTTGCAAGCAAATAGCAGCTCTGGCTGAAGATGTTCATGCTGGGAAGGCAACAGGGGGGTATTTTCTTCCTGTGGCAGAAGGGAACTGAGGCACAGGAACCCAGTAATTTGATCACATTTTCCACATGGTATTTGCAGAGCTGAGGCTCGAGCTCAGCTCTTCTGTGAGTTGAGCAGCCGGTGCCTGTACAGGATCAGCAAGGCCAAGTTCAGCCCGGACACAACGTGCCTGTCCATGCAGGCGGTGAATGTGAATGTATTTGGACCTGTGCTGAACCGCCTGGGGTGTACTGGAAGCTGGCCCACGCTTGAGCCACAGGGATGGCATCAAACAGCGAGGATGGGCAGAGGGTTTGCTGTGCTCGGCAGCTGCCAGGGACACACCTGGCAGCATCCCACAGCGTTGCCCAGCTGGCAGCCAGAGCCTGCTGGATTGTAAGTGGCAGGGGAAGACCTCTCCTTCCTTCAGTGCAGGTGGGGGAGACGTCAGCCCTCACCATCCCACCCCACCCTCCGTCCCGCCGGTGGTGAGGCACCGGCACGGCAGGAGCAGATGGGCAGGAGCAGTTAGCGTCATGCGCCGCAGCGGGGCCTCGCTGAGGACAGGTGGCTCCTTCCACCAGGTTGGGATCATGCTGTTGGAGGAGGATGGAGGGCAACGCTGTGAAGCCCCCCCCACTGAGCACAGGCAGACTCGTGGCTGTGAAGGGAGCTGGTAGGATGCATGGCCTGCAGGTGAGACATGGGCTCCCCCACAGAGCACTGTACTCATTATAAAACCCCCTGTTTTCATTCCAAGAATGGGACTCATGGGCTCCATCACCTTTTACAAACTCTCCCATGACCTTCCTGCTCACATTTCCTTTTTTTTCCATTCTTCTGGCTGTGCATCAGTCACCCACCTTGTCCTGACAGCCCTTTGAGACCAGTGAGAAGCTACTCACGGCTGCTAATCCCGACAGTTAATGATTACATTAAAGCCCATCTAACAAATACCTACAGACTGTGGTATGCACAGATCAAACCACTGACGGGGACTGAAAGGCACAGTGCTTTGGACATCCAGGATGCAGCTAAACCATCTGTGGGATGCCAACTTCTAATTTTAAGATGCAATTCTGCTGTCTTTTTACTCAAAATGAAGATGCCTGTGCCCAGTGGGCAGTGCTGAGGAGGAAGCCTTCGCAAGCGCATTCGGATGCTGTGGGAGGAAGGAAGATGCTCCAATATGGGACGCCTGAGATGCAGCAGGATAAGAAACCCACGTGTTCCCCATCACCCTCTGCAATCGCAACAACTGCCCTGCACTGCGCTCGGGCTAGGCTTCCCACCCTGCGAGATGCAAAATGCATTTTTCCTGAATCCATGCATATGCAGCTTGTGGATGTGGAAAAAAATTATAAAAGGTTATAATTCTCTCTCATTGATCTTGTGAAAACTACGTACAAACCAGCATTATGTCATGAAATGTATTAAAAAGACTATAAATACCATGACATTATTAAGGTAAAATGCCAGAGACCATTACATCGTTATGGCTTTCTGCTGGACTAAAATCAGTTTCCATTAGAGGCGCGGGCAGCTGAGGTGCCTCTCTGTCCCATCGCACTTACGGAGAGCTCTTCCCACATTCTGAGCTACAAGGACGGAGTAAAATCTCACTTTCATGTTTAAAAGAACTAGTGCCTAATGGTCAAAAATTTGACCTACCTCCACTAAGTCATAGCACAGTATCAAGTACTCTCTGAAGTATGTTAAAAATCCAAGCAAACCCACAGCTATTTAATGGTAGCCAACTTGGAGACAGTTAAAATGGTGGGATTTGTAGGCAATGAGGGTGTTTCAGGAAACTTTGTAGCACCTGTTAGCAAGTAATAGGTTTTTCTAGGGCTTGCTGCTGTGGGCATGTGTCTGGAAAAGATGCCACTCGGTAGGACTGTAAAGGAACAAGTGTGGTCCTCCAGGAGAGCAGCAGGGGAACGGACGGCAAAAGCTGGTCTAGCAGGAGGCAGCACAGTGGCTGGTAGAAAACACATGTTGTTTTCAGGCGTCTGAGATGAGATAATAACCAGGGAGTCAGGAAAAACAATGATAGCTGGAAAAAAGAGAGACGAGCAGTGGGGTTTTGTTTAAACTGAAGTGGCATTTGTTAACACTGCCAGGGCTGTAGAGCTCTCACCCACATTTCTCACTGAGTGAATTTCCTCTAACTGAATAAGATCAAGGCAGCAACACTTCTTTATAAGTACTTCTTTAAAAGTACTGCTTACATTATAGTGAATTTTTTTTAAGTCTCCATTTTGCAGCATTCCACTTAGAAACTCAAAAGTAGTGTGACACCTGTAAGTGAGTTTGTCCTTTTCCGTGAGATGTCATGGAGGCTTTTAAAGGCATCCCTTGGTGGATGCTGTCCCAGCTGCACACTAGCAATGCTCCATGGTCCCTCCTCCAACCCCGCGGAGCCACACCATCCTCACCGCTTCTTGCACGCAGCACGCTGTGAAGTAAAACCACTGCAGCTTTTTGCACTGGGTCTCTCTGCAATAACGTTTTCAGGACTTCATCATTTCTTTGTTCTGTTCACAGCAAAATCACTGTTTTACTTGGAGTCCTCTGTCCTGAGGACATTTTCTTGAAGAGCTGCTTAGAAGAAATTTTGTGGCACTGGCTCAGCAATTAGGTTTTGCACAGGGCACTGACTGATTGAGATGTTTGCTCTGGTTTTTCATTACACAGAGCTGTTATGGTTACTCTTCACAGGGCACCTGGCAGGCTCTTTTGAGGGAAGAAAAGCATAAGCTATGCCAAAGCCCAGCAAAACTCATCTCAGTTAATGGCACCGTGGCTCCAGCTTGTGCCGTGTGGGTCATTTTTTGCTGCCTGGTTTTACTCTTGATTACCTTTTGTTTGCAATATCTACTTCTGCTGGACTTTTCAAAGTGCTCAATAAAGGCTGAATTTGCGTAACTTGCAGGTTGTAGGCAGTGGCTTATGGTAGTGCCCCAGCTTGGTAAAGCACTTCCGTGGGATTTATTTTAAGCATGTGTTCAAGACCATATGCTGAAATGTTTTGCCAGAGCTAAGAATGGATCCGAAGTTGCTGAGAGTTTTACAGGTTTTTAAGTCATTCCCTGAATCAAGCCCGAACTGGGTCAGTTCACAGCCTACCCCACCTAGGAGCAGGGATCCTGCGGGGATAAAGGGGACAAGAAATCTCGCGAAGTCTATTCTTCTTCACTCAAAGTGTTGACTTTTCAGCATTAAAAAACTACTCCAGCTTACCAAATCCTTACATTGAGATCTTCAGTTTGACCAAAAATTTGGGGGGTATAGTAGGTGAACAAACACAAATAATTGGAAATTCCACAGCAGTACTACCTCGCATCACTGCCGTCCATGTGTCTGTCCTCTCCCAGAGAGCTGGGCTGTCTAGTGGGACTGTATCTGCCCTGATGCTTCACACAAGCTTCAGTGCATCATGGCACATGGGGTCCCACAGGGATGTAGTGACTGTAGAGGAGACTGGAGGAATGAAGCACCCATGGCGTAAACCTAAGAGGACCCGGCTGGCATTTCTAAATCATCATCACTGCATTTTTATGTCATTTGGTTTTTGATAGTTAGATATTTCTGTCATGGGGAGGCCATCATGGGAGCAGAGACCAGAGGAAAAGCAACCCACAGAGCCATTCTGGTGAGTGGCTTCTCCTTCTCCTGCAGATGGGATGCACAAAACCAGGTCTGCCATGTGCTTGTCGCCAAACCCAACGAGACCTGCAGGGAAAACATTGTCAGTTTGGTCACTGCTTATGTGGGTGGGTTTTCAAGACACTTGACCAATCTGTAATAAAAATAACCAAATGCTACAAAGCAGCGCGACCCCTTACTATATTGCCTTCACTTAACTTGCTCTGGCTTTTCTGAACATAGGCACTTCTGGAGTTAGAAATGAAGCATGAAAATGGGTTTCTTGAGTTTGGTATTCAAAGTTTTCTGAGCTGTGGGAGTCCTTAATGCAGGATCTGAGAGCAATGGCACACTACCACTTCTTAAAATGAATGGCCAGCCTTGTACAATATGAAGGCAATTCCAGGACCTGATGATGAATGGCATTTTTAGGAAGTATCTGTTTGAATCCACTCATAGCTGCCTTTCTTGTGGGCTAAAATTTATTGAAGCCATTTGTCGTGGTTTAGCCCCACTCGGCAACTAAGCACCACGCAGCCGCTCGCTCACCCTCCCCCTCCCCGGTGGGATGGGGGAGAGAATCGGAAGGGCAAGAGTAAGAAAACCCACGGGTTGAGATAAGAACAGTTTAATAATTGAAATAAAATAATAATAATAGTAATAATAATAATAATGATAATAATAATAATAATTGTAATGAAAAGGAGAACGAGAGAGACAAACAGAACCCAGGGAAAAGAAAACAAGTGATGCAACCGCTCACCACCCGCCGACCGACACCCAGCCAGTCCCCAAGCAGCGATCGCTGCCCCCCGGCTAACTCCCCTCGGTTTATATACTGAGCATGACGTCATATGGTATGGAATAGCCCTTTGGTCGATTTGGATCAACTATCTTGGGCTGTGCCCCCTCCCAACTTCTTGTGCACCTGGCAGAGCATGGGAAGCTGAAAAAGAAAGTCCTTGACTAGTCTAAGCATTACTTAGCAACAACTAAAACATCAGTGTGTTATCAGCATTCTTCTCATGCTAAATCCAAAACACAGCACTATGCCAGCTACTAGGAAGAAAAGTAACTCTAACTCAGCTGAAACCAGGACACCATTAAAAATAAGCATTTCAGTTTGGGACCAGACCCTATCGGGGTGGAATGGGATCATGAGGAGGAGTCATGAGCCTCACCGTCATGATCAAATCCCACTGTGCTTGCAGTTCAGGGCTGCCCTGAACTAGGGTGGCTTATGCCATCCCCCTGACATCTCCTGGGGTGATGGGAAACCTGGAAGGGGTGAGCAGGATTGGGAGGGATATTGCTTGGCTGGATGGCGCCAAGCCAGTCAGCGTGGTTTTGTGGGGCTCCTCTCCCCAGGAGATGTGTAACATTTGTGGCAATATTGGGGGGTGTGACCCGAGAGTCACGAAAGCGGTGGCGGGTCTCACTTCGGCAGCTCCCCAATGCACGATGTGCATCTCTGCTTTCTGCCTTAGGCTCCGCGCAGCGACATGCCCGCGGGTGCCAGCTTCACTTCACATTAGTGCGCAGAGCCTGCTTGAGCTCGTTAGGTGCGGTGTGTAGGCAGCGTCACGGCCATCCACACTGGCCAGCTCAGTCTGTGTTTGCATGTTCATGCTTAGCCATGGAGCGTGGTCATGCTTCTCCCAGCAAGTGCTTCCTGAGCCAGCACAGAGAAGTTCTCAAATTAAACCAGCCATGAGACACTGGCACCAAGCACAGGAGCTAAAATACAGCCTCTGAGGATGTCTGCCAGAGATTTCTGATATTTCGAGACGCATTTAAAAGTTTCAGCCACTGAGTAAAGCTCAGATCTGGAGGCACACTCGGGAGATTTACCCCCGTGCCCCTTACTCTCCTGTGTCTCCCCAGCTGACAACCTCCCCCTCTTCCTGTGATAAACCTGAGGGCTTCTGAGGCGTTTTGCGCTCAGGAAGAAATAAGAAGGTTTTAAAACTTGCTCTTGGCTGTGGAAGTCCTGCAACACCACTGCACCTCTTCCATGTAAAGGTCAGCCCTATTTTTTGGGAAGGCTTCTGCTGAATATTACCTCCTGCAGTAACCCATGGCAGGGAATGGAGTGAGCGCACCTGGATGTCGTGAGACTGTTGTCATCAGTTTTAGATTTCATGCCTTCCAGCTTCACTGATCTCCCTTCTGCTCATTCATTAGCAGGCAACAGAGCACAGCAATCTTCTTCGCAACCCTTCTGTTGTCTATAGCTTTCTGTTGGCTCCCTTGATAGAAGACCTTTACAGCAGGAGGAATGTGCCTTCAGTGGCAGAATAGATAGAAGTTGAATGCCTTTTGCTAAAGGCTTTTTAGAACTGACCAGTGAAAACCTCTTAGTGATGGGCCGTTGCACAGGACTTAAATCCAATCAGTTTAATCCAAACATTATAGTGCCACCACAGGCAAAGGAAATTTTCGTATTTACTGCAAGAGCAATGGGAAAAAGCTAGTAATCTCATGCACAGAAAGGATTTAAAAGGGTCCCTAAATTGAATCACAGAATCACAGAATCACAGAATCACAGAATCA
>VYZW01030179.1:0-16897 GCA_013401315.1 Balaeniceps rex | reverse complement strand
TCAGCAAGGCAAGAGTTCCGAGTCAGATCCTGGCTTCGGTTGGGCCAACTGAGTCAGTGGCTTACAGGGCAGTTAATTTTGGATAAGAAGATCAAAAGACTTTTTTCCTGGAGATTGCCGTGCTGGTTTTCCCTTTTTACATTCCCGTTTTAAATGAGTATCCTGGCAGTGGATTGAGATGCTTTCAGAAGTGTTTGGGGGTACTTTTTCTGTCTTTTTGGTTGGGTTTTTCATTTTGAGATTCTTGCTTTTTAAAGGTTGTGTCAAGTTTTAAGTGGTTCTGTGTATTTTCAACCTAAATATGACAAGATTATGGCCTTATGTACTCACTTGGTCTCCTTTAATTTCCCTTCCCTTTCCTTCACGTTATTGAAAGCAGCTAATGGTAAAAGGATACACTAGAGAAGGTTTTGTTTTGGGTTAGGGAGGCTTGTTTTAGAGTCCCCAGTCAAGTCTAGATATGTGTAGCCAAAAATCATATTGTCAACTATGTGTTAATATCTGTGCTTATACTTGTGTGGTTTTTTCTTGCATTGAATGAAGATGTGTTGAAATTCCGGTAGCACTAATATTTTCAAGTGTTTTGGGAAAAGTGTTAAGAGGTAAAGCCAGTGTGATAAGGTAGTGCTAATTTAACAGGTATGTCTTAGATATTTGCCCATGATTCTTGCGCTTCTTTAGGCAAGATGCTTAATCTCTCCTGTATAAAATGCTGATACTAGAGGGGCTTGTTTTGTTTGTCTTTCGAGCTGTGTAGTGTGGCTAGCATTTTTTAACTGTGTGTATGACAACTGGATCCCTGTGTTACCTAGGAAGACATCAGAACTCACGGCTACTTTTTCCCTTGCAACCAAAGAACAAAATATAGGCTAAGTTTAGTTTTAATATTTAGATTTTCTCATTAGCCTCATCTGTCAAATAGAACAAGTTTTATTTGTACATGTGTTACGTTACTTTGAGGTTGGATGCTTTTTGCTTAATGAATGGCACTAAATACTATAATATTTTCATGTTGGTAACAGTAAAACAGCCAGTGTGCTGTGCTTTGTGAGCTCCATTTGATGATAACTGGGGAAGCTTCTATGTTTCAGAAAAGACAGCTACTGATGTTCTATGAAGCTTTATGATTTTCCAATGTGAAATTTATTAACTGTAAACATGTAAATTGTTACACGTAAACTTCATGTTCTCCATAAGGGAGCTGTTGTGCTTCGCTATGATTGAGCATAGAATGTACGTAAAATTTAAAAATGGAAGACGGCTCATAACCTGTTGGATAGAAGTGACATTAATTTTAGGATTGGAACTAGCAATGTTTTCTGTATTGTCGTGGAAGTACTTAGTTCACAATTTCTTTTTATCCTCTGAGGTAGAAACTCTTCACGGTTTTGGTTTCTGTGCGTGGCAGTCATCTGGCTGTAGGAGTGATAGCAGAGTAAGCTGATTAGCATGATTGATACTGCTTGTCAGGGGACTGGCATAATGGGCTACCATTGAGACTGCATTGTGAAACCACACACGGATGAGGTAATCTCATTAGATGATTAAAACCTTCGTGGAGTCTACCAGATTGCAGAGCTTTCAGTTGTATTGCTGTTGGGAACTGATGCTAAGTAGATGTAGTGCTGTCCTTGGAGTGATGCTGAAGTGGAGATCTTGCTGGGTTTTTCTCCTGAATAACAGTCGCAGCAGCTGGAGGCTGGTGAAGGATGTTCCATCTTTCTGTGTTTTAAAGTAAGATTCTGGATGATGGTGTCACTTTTGTTTAAAGTCAGTGTCAGGCTTGTGCTAATTTAGTTTTATCATGCTTTGCTGTTCTGTGTGAAATTCTGTACTATTAGCGTTAAAAGGATATGTTTCTGCTTTGTGTAACCTCCTACGTCCCTACAGCAAAGGGGCATATCCCAGTGCATATCACAGTTCTGTTTTCATAAAGTAACTGGTTTTTCTGAAGGTTGGCTTTGTCTTGACCTAGGATGAGGTGTAGTGTAAGTGGCACTCCTTATCCTCTTCTCTGTCCTGTTTACAAATAGTGTGACAGGCAGCACGTGCTCATACTAGAACCGGTGGTATACTGAAATCCTATCCGACTTGGTCATATGCTACTTGTTTTAAGGAGCTCATTGAAAAACATTGCATTTCAAATGAAAAGTAGTATACTTGACTAGTCGTGTACTTGAGCTTTGGTTTTGCTAGCAAGCTAAAATAAAAAAAAAATGTTTCTAATTCTGGGACTCTGGTCTTACAGTATTTATAATGCAAGATTACTTGAACAGAATTTTGGAAGGTCAAGACTACTATTCTGAGACTGGCAGTAATTACTGTTGCTGTATAGTTGGATTTTTCTGTATTAAAGAATAGCCCAGTTAATCTGTTGGGGGGGGGGGCAAACAGGAGAAACATTTCTAACTTCCATTGCATGTTGTGAGCAGTTGGTCCATTTCTGTTGCTTAGCGAAAGTACTATATGACATTAATAAGCACATATGCACATCCGGTGAGAAAAAAGCATAGATACTCTATTGTTTTGGCAAGGGAACCCCAGCAATGTAATATCTTCTGGACTCTGTCAAATGTGGTCTGTTTATTCAGCAGCTCTGCAAGGAAGTGATCTTTGTCTAAGAGCTATTTAGATCTGGTGTCAAAAAAAAAAAAAAAAAAAAAAACACAAACCAAAAAACCCCAAAACAACCAACCAACCAAAAAACCCAAAACAAACCAACAAAAAAAAAGCAAACCCCCCAAAAAAACAAAACCCCCCAAAAGCCAAACAAACAAACAAAAAAAACCAACCCAAAAACCAAAACCCACAACAACAAGCTGTTCCAGCATGTGAAGAAGTGGGGAAATATGCACACTGTGAAGAGAATGTTCTTTCATGTGTATTTGACAAAAATACAAACTTGCACAAGTTGGTAATGGGTTATAGACAGCAATATTCTGTGAAATATGATCAGCAGAGCAAGTATACACCACGTTTTCAGGTTTAATTTTCCTAGTTTAGTAAAAATGGCATAACTTGATAGGAGACATCATCTTGTGTGATTGATTTTAAAGTTCAAGGTTATACTGGATATCAGTGATACACAAATAAGAGGCAGGCCAATAATTTATATGCAAAATCAAGTTGAGTTTCATCAAATACTAAATGCTTAAGAAAATAAATGAACTGGCAAGCATTAAAAATGTGTTTATTGCATTTTTTTCCCCTTTTAAACCATTCACAAAACGTCATTTTTTGTCTAGTTAAGTGTCTCTTTCTGTATAGTAGACTAAAGTGAATTACTTGACTATTACAATATCTCTTATGTATAGGTATGGAAATGTTTTTCATTTCAACTTTGACTTGCTCTCCAAGTGTGCTGGCTGAGTTGAAGTATCTCAAGATCTCCTATTTGGAGACTTTAGTCAAGTTCTGACGTCGCCTGAGATGTTTGAGGGTACTCAGTTAATGGCACTACTGCGCAGTTACTTCTTGCTTTTATGGGCAGAGCAAGGCCTTGGTACGCAGCTGTATTTTGCTGGCGATGGACCCGTTCCTCTGAATAGAATTTTAAAATTATGGAGTATTTCCAGTGAAACAAGGCAAGTGTTTTGATTATGAAAATAGAAACCTCCTTTGTGGGTATGACTGCAACCCAGCTTACTCTTTCCAGAGTGTCTGCTGTGAATGGAGAGCAAATCATAAATGAGAAATCTCACAAGGCCCTTCTCAAAGGGAATGAGTTACTGGCTTTACTTCATGCAGTTTTCTTCTTTCTGTATGTTGGGTCCACTTAGAAAATGAACTCGCAGGGATGGTATTTCGGCCTTGTTGGCTGTTGGAACAGACAAGTGACTTCAGGTTCACCAAGACAGAGTGTAAGCTAGGGAAATTAATCCATGTTTGTATTTGTTACTCTGCCTTTCTTACTTGAAAGTTGTAACTCTTCTTCTGCTTACATAGGCTGGTTGTAATACCTGAAAAATCCATAATCTCTGTTGGTTGATACATGCTTGCTTTCAACTCTGTATCTGTAAACTGAGTGCCCTGGTAAACAACTGTAAATAACCTGTCTCAAAACACCTCTCCTTTGACTGAAATGAGGAAAAAAAAATCTCTTTTTAGTGTCATTTTTTAGAAAAATGTTGGGTAGAATGAAGAACTGGGATCAAGTGCCTGAGCTGTTGCAGAAGAGAAGAGGAGTATGGCTGAGCCCTTCTCATTAGAGACTAAATGGGAGATCTGGACTACCCAGAGAGTATATTTTGTCCTTATTCTTTGCTCATAAAGAAAACAAATAGTTTTCTCTACTAAGTAAAATTTTGCTGATGGTGATTTGTGCTTTGAGCACTAATTTTCCTTTCACTGTAAGAAATCTATATCCAGTGTTTCTTTGTTTCTTTTGCCTTGAGTTAAGCATGCTGATTGAAACTGCTTGATGTATCTGTCTCTATGAAATGAACCAACTCTTGAGCCCTTTTTTTTTTAAAGAAACCTTCTACACTTCTTAAAATAGCATATTCACAACATATTTTGCTCCACTGTTGTTCTGTGCTGTTTTCTTCCTTCCCACCCCCTCCTCCCTCTCCATAACAGCCCGGTGGGTGAACCTGAGCAGCAGCTCATGTTCTACCTCTTTGCTGTTTCTTTTGTAATCTGTTTGTTGAGCTGGCTGGCCTGCCTCCAAAAGTGCATGAGTGTGTTTATACATCTAGCCTAACAATAGTATCACAACACCAATTTGTTTAACCTGGGCTGGAAATAACAATCTAAATATTGTGAATCAAAGAGAAAGCAGTCATTTGTATATGCTTCTCTACCCTGTCAGCTCACTTCTGTTGTGTCTGATAAAATCACTGAAACTTCTCTTACGTTCTGTGGGGATTTTATCAATTCTGTCAGTATGATGGGATACCTCTTTTTAAATGCTCAGAGAAGTTCAGCTATAGCTTTTCCTCCGAGCAGCATCACATGCTGTCATCACCTTGCTCAGGCAGAAGGTGTTTAATTTGTATGTCTAGTTCAAGCACACGTTATTGCAGAAAATCATCTATCCCTGCCGCTGTGGGGAGGGCATTCATAGTCTAGCGAACTATTAAGCTGTTTGCCTGTGCTTTTATTGTCTTTGAGCAGAGTTGTGACAAGTGGAAAGCACACAATTAATACTGGTTATGTTTATTTATTAGTCACAAAGTGACTAACAAATGGACTGATCAGCATATTTTGGTTAAGGTGCCAAGACTTTGGTATAAGTGCTCTTTATTGTTACTTTGTTTCAGTGACTTTGATCACCAAAATAATTTTCCTCTGGATTGAAACAATTTGGATGGTGTCCATCAGCAGTTGATGTGAGCGGTCCTGGCAGTATTTAGACTCTTAACATGCCATAGGGCCTCATGTTTTAAAGTTTATAGTTTTATGAGGGGGGGAAATGATGCACTTTTTGAACCAAAATGAAGTGATGCTGAAATTTAAACACTCTTGCTTTATCATCCCATCCTCAAAATCTTCTGATCTTCATTGTGCAGTGATATAATTTTGCTTTAGTAACATCTGAGTTGACTTGCACAATCTGCTGAAATCTGTCTTATTTTCTCTGAAAAAATTTATAATGGAGAGTAAGAACGGACATTCCCGCCACTCTGGCACGTCAGCCTGTTATCAAAAGTGAGAGTGTATTTGTTTCCATATCGCTCAGTCTTTGGCTTCCCTGCCTATCAAGAAAAACGAGTGCTCTCAAATCATGTAGTAGCTTCAGTGAAGTGGCACCTGCCTGATAGGGAGCTGACTGCAGCAGTACAAATAATGTGACGTTAGTTAGGTGTCTTGTCTTTGCAGTTGGTGACAGTGAAGATATAATCATTCTACATCAGCGGTTTCTAAAATTATGGTTTGACATTGTTGTTATTGGTCTTACCAGTTCTTCTGTCACGATTCACGTTGTGAATAAGCAGATTCAGCTCTGCAGCTTTGTAGAAGAAAGAGGCTTGCAGCACAGGCAAAACCAACGTGTTCAAATGTGAAGGTCAGCTGAGTATTGCTTAGAATAGCTATTTTAATTTTTTTTCTTTATTTTTGTTAGCCTTTCAGGTCTGGGAGGGAGGGTAGATGATTGGCTGTGGAAGTAGGGGAGCCATCCACTCGGAGACCTCAATATATGCCTTGCATCTGTTTAGCATTGAGGGTGAACGACAGCTTAGGAAACCTGTCTGAGACCTGATGTTGGATGTATAAGTGCAATCCTCTGCAAAATCTCACCTATTTGAAACAGAACAGTGTGGCCTCTTTTAGGTCAGGACTGCTAGCAGTGCTGGTGAGCAGGAGGGAGGTGTGCTCAGAGACCTGGCGAGCGGCACCTGGCCTGGCTAGCAGCATCCCTCTCACCTCGCTGTACCCCACAGACAAGTGTATCCTTGTCACACAACTTAATACCGGTGGCACCAGAATTCCCTAGGGGAGGAAGGACTTTGGATGCCACTGTAAGTGGTGGGGAAAATGAGAAGCTTCCTTTTTTTGCTTGGTTTGATATGTTGTTATAGTGGTGTATCTTTTTTTTTTTAATATCTGTATTTAAAGTCAAATTAAATCAGTTGTGTATCTTACTGGGTTCATATAAATGGTGTTGTGATATATGTTTTTAAGAGTTGGAAAATTTTGTACAAGATACTAAATCTTGTTTCTGATTTCATGCCTTTTGCTGTTGCCCCAAAGCTCTTCCCATTTTAAGGATTAAGAAATGGTCATCTTTAGAAAAAGAATACACTTTCAGTGTCATTATGATACAGATATTGAAAAATAATCAGTGCTGTAGCAAATCTGGCAGTCATTATTATTCATAAATAGCTTCAGAATAGAAAGGGTTAAGTTACGAGTTCAGACAAAGTACCTGCTGAGGTAGGTTGTTTTGTCCATTTGAGATTACCAGCTATTAAAAATATTTTCAAATTGGTACATGTGTACCTTATAATTCTGTTAGATGACAAACAAAAGGTAGAAAAACATGTTTTTCCCTTTCCACAGTTACATTGTTCCTGAAGTGCTGGCAGTAGTAAGAGCTTCCAGTCAGTAAACAAAGTAGATGTGGTTTAGATGTATAGGGAGCCAATAAATAAAGTAACAAGGCGTCCAGTTTTAGAGTTCCTTTGCTGCCTGTAAGTTAAAAATTAAACACTTTTGTAGTAAGTTAAACCAGTTACGAAACTCTCACAAAAAGGTGTAAAAAGCAGTTGGATAATGCAGTGCTTGCTTTTCATGTCAAAGAGCAAAGCTTAAAAATGTGAAGTACTTTGCAAGCCAGATAAGGTAAAAGGACTGTAACACTTGAATCTGCTCAAAACTACAAAATAAACAATAAAAATTTGATGGGGTTTAAGTTCTCGTAGCAGTGTTGGTGGTTTAATGATAGATTTTTTTGTTGTTGTTGTTGTTTAACCTATTTTTACTATTTTTCTCTATTCCGTGATGTGATCTGATACAAATGAAGAACTGAACAATCTCACTGTACTGAGCAAACAGCAGGCTAATTGTTCACTCTTTATCTAGTGCACAGAGGAGGAGGGGAATAGTTTGTGATGAGATCAGAAATTCTAGGCAATTTTTATTTTTCCATGATTCTCTTAGTTGCTCATCAGAAGGATGCTATTATTAAAAAGAACAACAACAACAAAAACCCCTCCGAAAGCATAAATGCTTATAAGAAGAAATCCTTCTTAGCACTAAAAGGTGGAGATGAATGGTGATATTTAAAATGTCTCGAGTTTCTGGGCATTTCCTAGATTACAAAGGTGATCATAAAGGGCCTTTTGCCTCATTTTGTTCTTTATCCAAAGAAATGCCTGGCATGAGAATTGCATTTTCAGTGCCTTTAATGTTGAAATGATGCCATTTAAATTATTTATCCCTAGATGATACCAAAGATGTCTGTATTCATTATCTGTCCAGCATCACAAAGTATGACTTTTCTTATCATACTTAGATGAAGCCTTAGATGTGGGATGCTTGTAGCTGAGCTAAATGTGAAACACTGGCCATTTGGTAAACTAAATGCCCTTTGTCTATTAGGTGGTGAGATGTAGGGAGCTGTTCAGCTGGGAGCTGCAGCACAGCTGTGGTCACTGGCCTTGGAAATTGGGGCTGAGAAACAAGTTCCTTCTTTCATGATAGAGCTACATAAAGATATTTTTATGTGTTTACTTACTTTTTACCATGTGATACTTACAGCAAAAGAGTATTAGTCAAAATGACAAGAGTTGTGAAGTAAGATTTCTCCCAGCAATTGTTGAAGGAAGTGTTTCATTTTTAGAGAAAATGACATAAAGCTTCCTATCTTTTCACTTACTTAAACTAAGCATACAAAATTAATTCAAGGTGAGCCTGGGAAGAAGCATGATTATATCTGCCACCTTCTAGTTCTTTNACCCCTTTTTTTTTTTTTTTTTTTTTTTTTTAAATGAAGGCTTCATGGGCCCTGGGGGTTGGCCATTAATTTTAGGCCATTGTGTGAATGCTAACTACTTAAAAATAGTCATGGAGCCAACCTTGCTTCCTCTCAGGGTTTATCAGTTGGAAGCATCTTCTTTTTATCCTATGTGTAAGCAAAGACCTCTCTGGATTGATGATTTGATCTGTATAATGGAAAATCTAGGCAGGATATCCTTTCTCTGTTATTCCTTGGTGTGATGGCATCAGGTTGTGTCTTAAAAGGGGGGAAGGGAAAAGGAGGATCCTATTAGCAGACAAAGTGGTTTCAAGGGACTCTTAAACTGCAGGCTTGCAGAGAACCTTGTATTTACTCTCCTTGTTGAACCATTTGTGCTTCAAGCTGCTATTGTAACATGTCAGTGGTGGCTTCTGCTGCTATGCTCAAAAGCTTGCTCTTGTGCAATATGGATGTCTTATATTTGGGAGTTGCTGTGGATACTGTGCTGAAATATATCATGAGGGGCTTCTCTGGAGTTATTTTGAGCACTTGCAGACCTTAATGAAATACTGCATTGACAAGCTAGATCCAGTCTTATCCTGCAGAAATGCAGTGCCTGAGCTTCCCCTGCCAAGAAAATAATATTTCTAGCGTAATTCCATGATCAAAATTCCTCTAAAACCAAGCAGCACCTAATATGCAATAGAGGTACAGTGAATGTTTGATAAAGTGAGTGCATGGGGTAGCAAACGTACTCAAAATTATGTTGGAACATTACTATGACCTTGCATTTCGGCATGCTTGTAACTATTCCACTGTAGTACTCCTAGCCTGAAACTTTGCTTGGCGTTTTCAAGGCAGAGGACGTTACCAGCTTTTGTGATTGCGGAAGAACCTTTGATTTAGTCTTGTGTTCAGAACAAGGAGTCCGTGTAAAATGATACTGACTCTTTATCCCCCTGCCATTCCCTTCTCCAGAAAACACCATATAGCTCTTACGCAAGAGGTGAGTCCCTCTCTGAGTTAGTTCATTCTGCTCTTATCACCGTGACCTGTATGCGTTGTGGTGTAACCACAAAGGAGGAACCTGAGGGCTTTGGGGAGGGATGATGGAGCCAGGACGTGATTGTGGGTTTGCAAAATAATAATCAGCTGGTACTTGGGGTGCAAGACAAAAAAAAACATTAAAATTAATAAAAAGAAATGCTTTAATTGCCTATCTGGACTTTGGAATCTGTAACCCTCAAGTGTTCGTGCCAAGATGTTAGTATAATTTAAAGCACACAATTTTTTTACTGGTAACGAAGATATCTGTGGGATCACTGCTTGGGCTTTTACATGAGGAGAAGATAAAGATCCTTCCTTCTATACCACAAAGTGCACCTTAGCTACTTACAATTAGCAAAGGTCCTTTTCGTATTAGCAAATTGGTCTGCGACTTTCCATCACCACACTTTTTTTTTATAGCTTTAACTGCAGTATTTAAATGGACTGCTGGTTACATTTCTTACCAGAATGTTATATTATTGTACGGGACATATAGTTATACCTATTACTGATCTAAAAGCTCAGATAAATAAAAGTATTTGGGAAAAAAAAAAAGACATAATGCTGTAAGAAACTTCTACTGCTATTGTTTACACTGATGGAAAATGAAGTTTATTGTATACAGTAGCCTAGTGACTATGACTTAAATGCCAAATCTCAACATATGCAAGAATTTGTATCTCTGTGCTTTTAATAGTGTGTTTCACAGTTTTTAGCCTCGTTCAACCTAGGATCTCTAACAAATGTTGTAAGTCTATGTAGATAACATCTGTTTTAAGGAACTGTTGAAAAACCAAAGCAAGGGAAGTTTTTCAAATCTTAAGCCCACCCCTCATGTATTAAATAATTTGAAATCTTACAATTGCTGTTATTTTCAGTCCATTGTGTCTGCTTCCTGTTGGTCAAAGGTTATGAGGATAGGGTGGTGTAGAGTGAGGTGGGAAGCCGGCAGGAAAAAGAAAGCTTTGCTTATTTTGGGGTAGACACAACTACAGAAATGGCCAGGACATTGCTTAAGTTTTCTGAAGACTTGAAGAGGTAAACTGGGAAAAAAAGTGTTCTTGATGTTGTTTACTTTTCTGCTTTGTAACTTAGGTATATGGAGAATGAATTGGAGTAAGTAAACAGGGGCTTCCTTAAAGAATGTTATCTTTTTGCTTGGAAAATGTTTTTTATTCAAAAAGAGGTGTAGCTTTTGTTTTGATTTACAAGTTGATTTGGTAAATTCTGTTTCTGAAGCACAAGCCTAAACCTCTACCTGTTTGTTCACTTGTATCACTAACTCAAAAAAAAGAAAAAAGTTTTATGCCACGAAGTGCAAGTAAAAGCTCTGTGATGTATCGCTTCAGTACGTTACAGGCATACATGGGCATGCGTAGGTGTGTTAATACAGCCCTCTAAAACACTTTGTTTATCTTAATATTTGTATCGTTATTCAAGAACAATCTGTAATTTCTTGGCTGTTAAAGCACTAGCACGAGTACTTCAGTTTTGTCAACAGGGAGGCTTGCAGCGAGTTGCCGTGAGCAGACGCTGGCTGACCAGGGCTTGGTCCTGGCGCTCAGGTTCCTTCAGCGGGGCAGCGCAGCGCAGCCTTTGTGGTAAGCAATTGCGGCAACGCCGTTCGAAGGATTCGGTTTCAGAACAAATCTTGATTCAGAAGATTGCTCTGGGGTGGGGAGAAAAAAGGTAAATTAATTGGTTGTGGTTAAATTCTACGAAGCTGTTGATCCTAATGCTATATGGTGTGAGGGTGCTGTTCAGTCTAGGAAACAGTAGAAAACTGTATGTGAGTTGGTGAGAGCATGAGGAGTGTTTTGTAAGCTAATCACATTAATTATACTGAAGCATCTTAATTTTCAAGTATGCTGGTATGTAGTTAAATTTGCTATTGGTATGTGATGTAGCTGGTTTTTAAATTTCTTAACCATTTTGTTACTACCAGTGAGTTATTTGAATCTAAAAATATATTGTTTGCAGTGTTGGAAAAACGATATTTTTGTTATAATAGAAACTCAGTTTAATTAGCATAGTAAAAACAATTTATGTATCATAATGTCTTGCAAAGAATTTTGACTTTGTGCTGGTTTATTTTGAAATTAATTTTTCTCTGGAATTCTTTAGGTCAGTTCTGTTCAGAAAAAACTCTGCTGAGCCTAGGTGGTAAATATTCTCAGTCATGTAAAGTGAGAATGTATATATTGGACACAATGCTGACTTTTACTTTACCTTAAATATTACTTTTCTTAGCAGCTCTTCCTGCCATATCTGCACACTTGGTTCATGCACATTGCAGAGCTGATGATTTGTAATGGAAGAGCTAATAATTTTGGTCTTAAAATGTAAACGCTGAGCATGCCCTTCCTAATTCTTCCCCTTTCACAGAATAAGGAACTCCTTGCAATGCCTCATGGTATCTAAAAAGTACTGTGTTGATTCTCCCTGTAATACCTGGCAGAACAATAGATTTCCTTTAGCTTTCCCTTTACTATGCCCGAGTAAAGCGGCTTGAGTAAGTATTGGTCCTTTCATTGCTGTAATAGTAGCTGACTCATTTACAAAAGAGGCTCCTGCTTTGGTCTGCAGATACTTGATTTGCAAAAATGTCAGCAAGTGTACAGGAAGCTCTGCTCTCACAAGGAATGGATAAGGATGGAGTGTCAACATGTCCTAAGTTTAATTTGTAGGGATTATTTAAAACATTGTCTGGAATTTCCTTTGGAGACTTTTCCATGTGTATTAATGGATGTGTAGGAGCTTCTTCTATTATGCACACAACTAGTAGGTTAAACCAGGCTAGTTAGTTGGGAGGCAATTTGTGGAAACTATGGGGTATCTTTGCACTGTCCTCTTTAATTCATTGCTAAATCCCCTTGATTCATCATTCCCTATTGACGAAGAGAAACCGCTGCTTCTATAGCACAAATCCCCTTTCTTTTATGGGGAGTACAAAACAGTATTTAAGCCTATGAATATTTTGTTGAAGAGATGATGTGCAGAATGCCTGGCCTCTGTCATCTGTAGAAATCTCTATTTTGTATGCACCATGAGCACGCTTGAGTGATCCAAACATGAAGCAGTGAAGCATGTGTTGTAACCGTTGAAACTGCAATGTCCTTTACAGGATGCAAAATAGTGCCAGGAATTGCATGTTTTTACATAGTTCTAGTGCCTTTCTTTTCCTTGTATGTAAGCCTTTCACAGATGATGAATATCACTCTGTAGATATCACTGATATCTACACAGGCAAGTAAGAAGGAAAAAAAGAAAAACAAAAGGAAAACTCTGAATCTGTACAAAATATTAGCAAAAGCACTGGGCTTATGATCTGGAAGAATGGGGATTTTTCACACCTTGTTACAAACACCGCTTCAAAATGACTGTATTCCTAGGAAATGAGAAATGAATAGACAAAAATATATATGGTGAAATATTTCATCCCTGGCCATTAGTGGGAAAGCAGCTGTTGATAGGCTTGACCTTTCAGCTTTGGATTTATTGTGTCTTTATAAATCCTAATTTTCTTAATTTTTGTGCATTGCTCTCATGCAACTTGTCACAGCGTACACCCATGAGCTCATGATAGTGGAACTTGAGTCAAACAGCATGGCTGGTGTCTTCTCTGGCTTGTCTTGTTAAGGGGGTCTTGTTGGCACTGTAGTAATCCTTGTGATAAGTAATGGATAGACACTTCAAAAACAAACAAACAAAAAAAAAAAGGGCAGAACCTGCCCTGTTTTGCTTTCTTAGATTAAGACTTGTGGGGGGAAGTGACTTCTAATTAAGAGTTGATGAAAAGACTGAAGCAACTTAAAACCAAAAAACAAAACAAGCCAACCTTTGTCTGATGAATACACAAAAACATTACTTCTTAAATAAATCCATCCAATGCAAAGCCAAATTGTAATTTGGTTGGGTGATTGTAAGTACTATCAAAGAGGCTGATCTTTAGGAGGAATCTGAAGGAAGGAGATGTCATGACCTTGCTTATTGATTTGGGGAGCCTTCAGAAGTTGAAGAAAGATGAGAGATGCGGGAGAGAAGGAAAAATGAACCAAATCTGGTATCGGTGGTAGAGCAAAGCGATAGGAGGTGACTTGCAAGAGAGAGGGAGTCAAGTAAGTGCATTGACTTTCCTAAGAAGAAAAAGCCTAAAAATAGGAAAAGAGGCTCAAAACTGCAATAAAGCAAGACAATAAATGGAGAACTTTAAAATAGAAGATGATGTGATCAGAATGAGAAAGGGGGCATTGTCCTGGCAGTTATTTTAAATAGGATGAATATGGGAAAGACTAGAGAGGGAGATGATCAGAACATGCTCATGATCAGAGAGGGAAAGACGAAATTTTGAAAGTGTTCTGAGAAACAGGGCAGCAAACCAAAGACCATGTAGATGTGTGGGTAAGGAACCTGCAACAGATATGCTTCTCCTTATGCCGTGACAAGCGTCATGCCGTGACAAGTGTTATGTTTTCATTGCTGACAAAGCAGTGAGAGGAGATGGCAAAGCTAATATCTGTGGTAGGGAACGTGTTGCTGGCAAGACTCTTAAGGAGTTATGTCTTAGCCACACAGGGTGGGTGGTGTGAAGCAGAACAACTAGAAGTGAAAAAGTAAGTTTGCAAGTGATCAGAAATGACAGAATATTTACAGGTACAAGAAGCGGCTAAGATGATGTAGGAAGATAGAGTGATGAACTGGTCACTGGTCCTAGCTTGGAGACAGTGAAATGAGGGCTCAGGTCCTGGCTCTGCTGCAGATCTGCTTTATTGCTCTGTATCGCTCTCTGAATTGGTTCTCCTTTGGTGAAGAGATGATGATAATTCTCTGGTGTGCAGGAGTATGGCAGAGAGAAATTTGTGTTTGCCATTAGAAAATTTCTGACATACTGCAGGAAAGTAAGTATTTACTGAAGTGACTGATGCTACCAGTCATAATAAGGATCAATTTAATGTGAGTTAGATGATACAGACCTGGCTGCACAATTACACTGGGAATAGACATAAGGCTTTTTTTTTTCTTTAAGGGGGCGGGGGGGAAGGCAAGAACCCCCATGCGCAAAATAGAAAGGACTATGAAAATATTCAGTTAGTTTTAGATTCACAAAATAAAGCAGCAATTAGTGCTACATTGTCTGAATTGTATTTTGTATTTTGCGCCTCTCTTGATGCTTTAATTAGCGGTGTAACGCTGGGAGACTAATTCACATGCTGAAATGTCAGTTATGAAACAGTGCTCACAGTAAATCTGTGTGGAAGTATTGTTCTGCTGTATTTTCAGTGTTTTCTTTTGTTTATTTAACAAGCTAAAGTTAGACTCGACAGCACAAGACTAGAAAATGGTGACAATAGTTTGAAAACAGGAAATTTTGGCCTTGTGTGTATTCGGAACAGATGATCAGGATGATGGCCAGGAGAGTGGAAACTTCCACTGAGACTGTTTTTTCCTTATTTTGCTCAGTGAGAAAAGATGGTGCTTCCTGGAAAACAAGTCTTAAGTATTTAAAGAAAGTTGTAATGTATTCAGTATTTTCCTCATATCACATTTGTTTATTTTTGCAGCAATCTGTTTACACTTCTCAGTATTTAACGCTACTAAAAGTAGAATGTTTGGACTATTGTCAAATCCTGGAAGTGCAGTTTCTGCTGTTAGAATTAAGACACTAAACATGCTTTTATTTTTTGTGCTCAGTTTAGTTGTTCTGTCTTACATTTCAAAAAAAAAAAAAGCATCATTTTTAGGGAAGATGATGGCAGTTGCCAGTAGGTGTTATGACAGTGACTTTCAGAAGTAACTAGTAATTACTTGTTTTTCAGTTCTGGTGCTCATACGGCCTTTTTTTTAAAAAAAAAAAAAAAGTTTAAAACATTTCCAGAAAGCATTTTCTGGAAAACACCCCTTACTTTCTTTCCATGTAGAAATATACAAGTGTTAATTTCTCAGGGAAAACGTCAGCTGAAATTTTGAAATTTCACCACGTTGGACTTAGTTCTGCAAGCTGGAAGAGTAGCAAGTGGAAAAAGTAAAGTTCTATACTTGAAGTACCCTTAGCTAATGTGACCTCTTTTGGCTACTTCCCGGCAGTCCTCCCAAATACGTGCCTTGTGGGATGAAGCTCCTCAGTGACACTTGTCACTGGTCTATGCCAACCACAAACAGGATTTAAAAAGAAACATAGTGTGAAGGAACACTTATTTTTATTTCATTTGAGCTTCTAATGGGATGCAGAGCACAGGTCTAATGCACGAGTCAGTGAAGCTGTGCCAGAGGTGTGTTTGTCTCCTGCAATGAACAGAACACCTGGACGCTGGAGAGTGGAGGCAAAAAAGGAGAAGAAATACTCAGCTTCTGTTTGTGATCCTTCTTCCTGTTGTTTGTCAAAGACATATAGCAATTTCACTATTTTTAACCTTTGCACTGGAAAAAAAGTAAAGGGAGAGGGATAGATTAAATAGATGGGAGCAAAGAACATGAAGAAAATTAAATCTTGATCCCAGCAGATAAGTGAAAAGACCTCAGCAGTAGGTTCAGGACTTAAACAAATGTCCAGGAGAGCATTCTGAAGTGACCTTGGGCTGTCTTTTTTTTTTTTCCCCCCTACTTCTCTCTGGTTCACGCTCTGCAACTCTTCTACTTCCTTTATAAGTTCTTTTGGAGCAAGGAAATGTTTTGTTGTGTGTTTGTAGAACATCAAGTGTTCTTTTGGATCGTTCCCTGTGCCCCTGGGTAAGTCGCTTCTTTCTTCCAAGTCTTAGTTGACTTCTCTGGGAAAGGCAGATGCCAAATACTGCCCTTTTAAAATACTCTGTGGAGTACGGAGGTGAAAACCTGAGCACAAATGTCTGCACACTTGAGAGATGAGAAGGAAGGTCTGAGATTTGTAACTTTATTCCTGGGTCTACTGGTCATACATGGGGGAAAGATTTATTAGTGGTATTACCGGAGCAGGATGTAAGTGATACCCTCTTTGGCTTAGCCAGTGCTCAACAGTTTTGGAGGGTTTTTTTGACTGGATACTATCCAAGAGAACAAAGGTGCTAAATGTGCTAGAAGAGGAAAATCAGCTTTAAATGACGTGAGGATTATGGGTAATAACAAGCCAAAGACAGACAATTGACCAGTTCATCAGGGAGCAGAGTTACTTGACCACGTGAGAGCAAATGCTGTAAAAAAATTGACCACAAAGTCATCTTTGATTTAACACTTCTAAGCTTTTATTTAAACATTTCATGTAATTATTTTGGCCTCCAGCAACAGCTTGAGGGGATCCAAATGGAAGGTTAAACCCTTTTTAAAATACCAATATAAATTATCTACTCTTTCCTGCCCCTTCCTCCTTCCTTTCCCTCTCCATTTACACATACATCCCCTATTTCCTACATCTTTGAACTACAGCCAGCAGCTGAATGAGGTACATCTCGAATATATATGACAGGGGGAGGAAAAAAT
>VYZW01030178.1:3563-24932 GCA_013401315.1 Balaeniceps rex | reverse complement strand
AGTTAGTGATTCTGAGTATTCCAGTTTTCCAGGGCTCAAAATCAGACATATGCAGAGGGACTGATTTTCTAATTTTCAGTGTTTATGGAAGACCCAACTTCATTAAAATGTCTGAGTGCCTCTTTTCTTCCCCTGCCGCTCAGGAGTTCAATCAAACACGTCACTTTGAATGTTAGGTCACACCTATGCAGCAAGTAACCTCACAGACTATTTTACATTAGACATTTTTTACTCTGTTAATCTGTTCTTTTCGTGTGTGTGCTGTACTTTCTTGAGTTTAAGGGAAAATATTTTAAACTGAAAATGTCTTTTGTCCCTTCTTTATGGAAAATCTTAATTCTCAAACTGTGGTGTAGAAATGCACTATAAACTAAAACTGATGTAAAAATACATGAACAATGCGCAACTAGTCTGTATAAAGCAAACAGGACAGCTTCCTTATAAAATCCCGCCTGGTGTTGAATCAATTATTCAATTATTCAGTATATCAATTATATAATACTCTTACTTCTTTCATGATTTGTCTTAACAAAAGTTATCACCACGCATCCCACCCTATTACTCAGATCCTCAAGAGATTTCAAGATCCTGAACCCAGCCTGGACACCAGCATTAGAAGGGGAAATATCCAGATGCTTCCAGTGGCAAAAGAAAATCCATAAACTACATATGATGAAGAAGTGATTGTAGGAAATGGAGTTTTCTGTTCTTGTGCTTTTCTAGCATTCAGCTCTTCAAAAAGATAGCAAATATTCTATTGGTTAACATTTAACCCAAACTAATAGGTCCAATCTCACATACTCAAATAAATCATAATGTCTTTTCAATTAGTTTGCACTCTCACTTGCTGCTGTCCTGAATAATTAGGAAAACAATTCACATTTCACTAGGAGATGATATGAAGTGTTATTCCTGTGATAATTACCAAGCTGCAGTTCAGTTTCCCTGGCTCCCACCAGGTCNTGGAGGTCATACTTTTAAACTTTCACAACATTTTTTTTCTTTTTCCCCTTTCTTCTTTTTGTTTAAAAAAAAAAAGGAAAGAGAGAGAAAAGATAATATACAGTGTACACTTAACCTTTACTACAGGGATCCCTCTACATAGCTAGCTATTTCTGAGAACAGGCTTCACTGCAGTAAGATCTCCCTTCTCACTATATACCACTCACATATATCTCAATTAAATTAAGAGCAGTCCAGACAATGCAAAGACCAACTCAGTGCAAAATTTTGCTTATATTTTGAAAGTAGATCCAATCAAATCACTTTTTTGGGAGTTCGATTAGACTTTTCTCTCTAACATCACTGCCTTTTTTTGTGAACTCCTGCACTTGCTATATCTAGCTGGGAGCGGAAGTGGAGGAACTGTAAGGTTGCAAAATCACCAGTTCCTGTGGTATTTTCAGAAGAGATTTCTTTCTGCAGGCAGGTGAGGCAAATCCTGTCCTGCTTTCAACCCTCTGCATTGTTATGATATATTGCAGCTGTAAACTAGTTCTGGGTACACTTTCCTACTCATCAATTATGTCTGCTCTCTTTTAAATGCCACAATGAACTGTCAGTGAGTATTCCCAGCCTGTCTGGGATAGAGCTTGGGATAAAAATTCATGTAACTGTTAAAGCTGTATTTTCTTTGCTTATATTTGTTACTTGAGCCAGCTATTGTCTAGTTCAGCAAGGTTATATCTCTCTTTTCACAATATCTCATTCACATTCACCTTGGAATGAGCAATTCAGTGACGTCACTTGTGTGGGTCTATTGTAAATGGTTATTGAAGAGAAACATTGGGATCTCTCATGGATATTGTTAAGGAGGTGTTCAAGATGTGCTACTTTCTTAACAGACAACAAAGGCCATTATGGCTGAAAATACTCAGGTTTAGTTTTAAGTGTCTATATCAATGCAATGATAGGAGCTTCAATATACATCTTTGTTTTTTCATGGTCTGTCTCACTTGCCAGAGCGGGCTGGCGGATGTGGCTCAAAACCAAGCCCAGAAGTCCTGCAGTTTGCTTCTCCTTACGTTGGATCAACCCAGTTTACCCCACTGAAAATAATAATCTGAATGACTGCAATTTCATCAATTTCACTAATTCGTGAAGTAGTGTTTATCAGTAAATGAGAGATGTTTAATGCTAACGGACAGAAAGACTGGTAAGGAAGAACTTCCTAGGATATCACACAAGGTCACTCTGTCTCAAGGTTGTAGTTAGGGAATAACATCAGGGCTCCATCCTTCCAGACTTGTTATTTCTCTTCAGTCTTGTGTCACCTGAACATCAACCCCTTTGTTTTTCTCTGCATAAAGGTGTAACTTAGATTTGAAACGTTTTACAAACAATCCAAACAAACAAAAAGACAGTAAAAAAAATACACGGTAAAAGACCTGGAAATTGTATGTTGATGAGAGACAACAGCAACATCATGATGTGTGGGGTGTAGGGAGCAAGAAAAAGAGAAAATTTTGGACTGATTCATTCCTATGATCTGGTCTGACAGTGGTCTGACTGGCAGCCTTACTCTCATGATCATATTACTGATACAGGAATTTTTATATTAACAAGTGTGTCATGGAAACATTCAGTGACAGTTTCTTGCTTGAGAAAAATAAAGGGAAAAAAGAGAGAGAAAAAGACTGAACACATAGCACAGATAACGCCATGCTCATCAGCCAGTTACAAGCTGGGGCCCTGGCTGAGCACTGGTTTCACATTGCTCTTCACATATGAAACAAATGGCTGTTCCAAGGAATGTCAATGGCTTCTGCAGTCATGGGGGTGAAGTGACCAATGGCCTGTCGGTGTTGAAGGAAATTCTGATGGGAAAATCTGTGTGGGGCTCTAGGTAAATTTATAGTTTGAAAAGATTAGCAGATGAGGAAAGAAGCTTTTGTGGTCTAGCTGTGCTGTTTGGCAACAGAAAGACTGCTAATAGTCATCATTGCCACATCACTTCTAAGGAAGTGCAAGGATTCAGCTGGAAGGTGGGTAATTAAGGAGTTAAGTTAATGTTGAAGGAACTTTTGTTGATATTTAGTGAATAGCTGGTTAAAACTCTTGGTTTTAGCTGCCATTTTGCAGTGTGTAAGAAGCGTACCGCTTTGAACTGGCCTTTTCCTTAAGCTTTCGCAACATTAATTTATGCTCCTAGTAACCTAGTGGGTGCTCTAACTTGTACCACTCTCTGTGTCCCTGAGGATGCTTCAACTAGATGAGAGATAGTCTCACTGATGCAGAGTCAGCAGAGTCAAGCAGCTTTGTAGGTTTGGAAGCACAGGCATCTTGTCATTTTGATATCCCTTTATCTGATTTCTTAATGAAAACAGTCTAATGTCTATAAAGTGTTATGTGCAAACCTTCACTTGTAACATTAGGAATTTCTGCCTGGTTTTCTGGGAACAAATCCCTCCTGCTAAACCAGAAAGATCAGTCTGTAAACCCAATGGACTGAGTCAGTTTCCTCTGTTGAGCTATTTTTCCAGAAGTCCCTTTCCAGGGAGCCACGAGGAGAGTGAGGCAACACAAAGGCTGCTGTACATGGTACGTAAATGTTCACTGCCAGTTTTAAGATGTGGGTTTCCTGAAAATAAATTTCATATCCTATCATTGCAGAAGGAATGCACACACAAATCACACTCCTGGTGACCCAACACCATAATCAATATTTTGGGGACGGAGCTGGCAAAAAAGGCCATGTGTATCTCTGCCACATGTGGTGACCACTTAATAAAGATATGAGGGAAAGATTCAGGAACAAGTAAAATTGGACATTGGTAGGAAGTAATGACCCTTGCTGAGTGACAACTGAGGTTATGTGGATGAATATTAAATGTGAAGGGCCTGAATTATTCATGGAAGGTTCAAGGTAAAAGGGTTAACCTGATTACATCCTCTTACTGACACCTCGCTTGGGAAGAAATCCCAGCTCTGTGGTGCTCCTCAAACTGAGAGTCCCTCTATGCACAAAGAAGGGTGAGCCCTCTCCTTCCCACTATGGGTAACTCTTAAGGGACAAAGGACATTTGTGAGTGCTGGTGACTTTGCCACAAGCCAGGCAGCTGCAGTAACATACAACCTGTGGGCTGTCATGGGGACAGGCTGGAAAATGATTTCTGGAAACCCATAGGCTCCCTGGTCCTCCAGATATTATGGCATGTGTCACCATGCCTGGCACTATGCATATCCTCTGCTCACCTATCTGACATGAAGAGGTTCCCCCATTGTCCATCCTACTCCATTTACCATGACATGACATCAGAGGGAGATGCAGCACTTTGCCCTCTCCATGCAGGAGCACCCGGGAAGACAGTGTGCACAGCAGGATACACACCACAAGATCCCTGTGTGCTCAGCCACCCTCATGGCCCCTGAAAACAAGCCAGGCAGGCATAAGGGTGTGGGAGCACTCAGGAAGAGATCTGCTCTGGGAAATAAACACAGAAATGCCAATACTGGAACATTATGAAGTAAAAGGGGGCTCTGCAGTGGTTGCATTGACAGCACCTTACCCAACAAACCAGAGATCGCAAGGGACACAGGTGTCATATGAGACTGGAGTTTGAGAGGTGACCAGGAAGTTCCTCCTCACCTTTTTGCTCTCTGTGTTTGATAGGATTTCTTCCAAAAAGGTCTGAGCAAAGAAACCCCAGGAGAATGGTTTGGAAGATCAGTTTCTGGCCATTTGGCCAGACATTGGACAAAGACTCTCCACTCACATACACTTAACAGCTGAGTGAAAAATAGGAATGACATCCCTTAGGCATGGGATTCCTAAAATCGCACCTCTCACATCTGCCTCATGTTGCTTCTGGCCACATCAAACACAAAACTTGTGTCTTCATTGAGTGTGGTTCCTGAATCCCATTGATCCCATTGTCTGGGAGCTGGAATGAGTAAATATTTCTCCCAGTAAGCAAAGGTAAAAAGTGTTTGGTAATGCGTTCTGGAAGCATTAAAAATTTCAGACTGAAGCAGGAGGTAATGGGGAGCCCACTTCTTATCATTGTGTTATAGTGTTCAGGTGAATGAACCTTGACCAGGAAATGTAGGCAGGAGAGAAAGAAATAATAGAGAAGAGCAGAAGAGGAGAACTGGAAGGAGGAGGAGGCAGAACAGCGAGATAGCCAGCAGAAGAGATTTGGTAGTGCATGTCTCCTTCACAGAAAAGAAAGTTTAAGCAACTAGAAAGGTTGTTCCTGCAAGAAATAGGTTTTTTCAATACAATAAAATAAATACCATAATAGAAAAATGTCTTTTTTCACAGTCTACACCACCTTTAGCATGAGTGAGAGACCAATTTTAGCATGAGCAAAGTGACTCTGGGAAGATGAACAACTCTGTAGTGGTCTAGATCTGTAGATTTTACAATGTCAAATTATTGCAATATTAGTTAGTCAAGACCTGTACAGAACTTTGAAATGCTCCCAGTTACCCCTCAGATATTGACTGTTTCTTCAAGAATATCTAGACAGCTGGTGCATTGTGCAAGGGCTATTGGGTAAGGTAGCATAGCTTCAGGATGAAGCTGAGGCAAACACAGACTGCTTCTGAATGAAAGCATCCACACAGGAGTCTAACACATTAAACTAATGTGTTCTTACTTAAGCCTTCTAGTGATTTACCTTAACTTTCTTGGCAAGCCCTTAGCAAGAAGAGAGTAGGATTTACACCAGCATGGAGAAGAACTGAAGCGTACTTCTCCAGTTCTAGCTGCTGCAAACACTAACATTAATCTGTTGATTGTTAAACATAAATCTTTCCCTTTCCATGGCAGGTATCATTTTAATAACTCCTTTACTGCCTTTCCTCAAAAAAGACACTCACTTTCATCACCATAGTTTTAAAATTCTGACTGAAACAAGGAGAACTGATTAAAAGTACATTCCTGTTAAGTGGGGAAGGTCAGACCTCTCTGATGGCTCAGCTGGCATATTAGTGGCTCTTACCAAGTTGCTCTGGTGAGATATTACCAACAGCCTCCTATAGGAGTCTTGGAAAGTAGAGATCTCACCGATGAGAGATAAGAACTGGGAGAAAAAAAAAATCATGGAGAAGGAGAAAGAAATGAAAAATAAAAGAAATCTGAGCTGTGCTGGAAGAAGATAGTGAAAATATGCTTACATACTACATAATGAGAGTGCTGTAAACTGGTAGATGCACAGAAAGAGAAAGACACTGACCTTGGAGACCTGCACAGACAGATGAACACATACTGTGGGAAACTTAATCAAACCAGCTGATCCTTCACTCACCAAAGTCAAAGTTTTTTGATGACTTTAGTGGGATTTAGGTTTGTCCCAAAGCACCTAAGGTTGCTCTCATGGAAAGCACTGGTGCAGAATCAGGCCTACGCTGAAGATGTTGCTATTGGTTTTCACCCTCCTATTA
Source organism: Balaeniceps rex (assembly GCA_013401315.1). Classification (NCBI taxonomy): domain Eukaryota; kingdom Metazoa; phylum Chordata; class Aves; order Pelecaniformes; family Balaenicipitidae; genus Balaeniceps; species Balaeniceps rex. Next base: position 18,545 of record VYZW01030178.1, on the reverse strand, counting down.
AGAGTTACTTATAAAAAAACAAAAGAGTAAAATCAGCTGTGGAAAGAATTGCAGCAGTGCCAGAAATCCCTTTGTTGCCTCAGTTTTAATGTCTGTCTACCGATCTGGTTTTTACATGAAACCTCTCTTTATATGAATCCTTCTGTACACTTATAGCATCAAACAGACCAAGAAGACTGAAAGGCGCTCTGCATGCTTTTCTCAGGATTCAAATTAAAACACTGACTTGAGATTTTATTCTAAATAGTGCCCTACTTGCTTATTTTGCTGAAATCAGATAGTGGGGAACTTGCAAGCTGTACACACTCTAGCTTAATGCAAATTGTACATTTTTATAATAAAGGTTAACGGAGAGGAAGGCATCTCTGATGCTAAGTTCTCATTTGAGTTTGAAATTAAAAGGCTCCCCACTCTCCTCCACTTTACAGGAACTACACACAGCACCACCCCTACTCCTCAAGCTGCAGAATTAGTACTTTGGGGAACTGGGCTCTCTGCCTGACCTTAATCAGTGTGTGTTTGGATTTAACCATCCTTTCAAAGGATGATTCTTGCAGTTGTAGCAGCCTAGGTTGTACTTGACAGCTCTCCGTCTGCAAAACAGCAGTAGGCAAATCCACCAGGCCAAGCACTGTTTAGTAGCCCTGATTAGTTGAATAAGATTAGCTCTCTATTTTGGCACAAGGAGCAAAAATATTTCCTTTAAGCCCGATTACTGTTTGCTTAGTGGAAGGCTGTTTGGGGCACTTGAAATAAGGTCTGTCCCATCACATACTGCCTGCCAAAACTGCAATTAGCCACTGTACATGGAAAAAGGAGAAAAAATAAAATTAAAAAAAAAAGCAGCATTTTTATTTTGCTTTCTCTCAATAACTTTCTTCCTGGTATAAAACAGGTGCTATCCTTCCAACCTGCAGACTACAGACAACTTCTTGCAATAGCAAAAAGGTTGGAACCACATGACGCAGAGGAACCAGGAAGAAAAAAGACAACTGTAGTGAATTTCCTTCCAAATATGTATAATCACATTGCTAGTATCAGTTATTAAAATCATAGGATGCAACACTTAACTTGCTTCTAAAATTTGGAGATATGAGAAATATAGAAGGGAGAGAGGCATAAGAGCTCCGAGTATCCTCTCAGTCCAAAGGTACCGTGATGCAATTCACGTGCCTCAACTGAGGCTAGCTCCTGCTAATCTCCCATTCACTGTGATCTGAAAAAAAGGCCATAAAGCCAGTCTGAAAAGCATCAGGCCATGTCTTGTTAGCATTGGAAACAGGAAAATCAGGAATGATGTTTAAATAAAAGCATAGTTTAATTAATTGAGTTAAAATAAAGTCAGAGTTGCATACTCGAACACTGGTCATGTGTTATATTTTAAATTTTCTCTTCTTCCTGTTCAGTGACTTTTAACAAAACAGAAAGTGAAGGAAAATGTTTTTAGAACACACAGATCTAGGTTTTAAAACCAGTGGTCTAAGGGTTCAACCACTGAGTGTTTGGGATTTTTTTTAACTCTGCTCCATGATTTGCAGTGATTATCCTTTGATTTTTAGGTGTGAATGGTGCTATGTTTGGAGGGTTTTTTTTATAACCTTCTCAAACTTTGAAAGTGGAGCTGGTCAGGATTTTTTCAATATTCTCTCCCCCGCTGCTTCCCAAAATATTGGTAGGCCAAAAAGGTTTCTCTCCTCTGGGATAGAAAGCGTGGGAGGAAGATTTCAGAGATTTGCCCTACAATAACCTGTAACTTCGTGGTTATTCACTGAAGTGGAAGAGACCTAGATTAAAATCAGTGCATCATATCAGGCACTAAGGAGATCTGAATGTGAATCTTCGGTGTCCCGAGAATATTCTGGATTGGGGGGAGCATGTAAAGGAGTGTGGCAGTCCTAGTGTGCTCTTATTCTTCTTTTCTTTTGATGAAAAATACCTAGAAATTTTGGCTAATTCTGATGCAGGTGTTTTTTCATAGCTATTTGTTTTTAATGAAACTATTTTCTACCCTTCCATACTTTGATAGTTTTGGATCATGTCTTCCAAGACTATTTATATTTGGGGAACACACAGTATTCCCTTTTTAGCTAAGAAAGTATAAAAGGAAAAAAAATCTGGTTCACCCTTTGCCTCATCAGAGCCCAAGAGTCCCCATCACTACCAGGTGTCTCATTCCACTAAAATAATACAAGCACTGTGGCATAACAGAGGTCAGAAGCCAGGCCTCTACATGCAAAAAAAGGAATAATGATGACTATTCCAGGGTGTGTAGGGAACACAATTTCATTTGCAATTGAGAGATATCAAGAGGTTCTCAAACAAAAGATATTGTAAAGTGTAAGTGGAAAATATGCTAAGTCTTTACATGGAATCGAATTGAGTTTGTTTAGATACCCGATAGCATGTTTGCACTGCAAAGAACCTAGTGTGTGTATATGTTACTTTAAGACAACTCTTTCCCTCTTATGAGGACGAGTGAGCTCAGGAATACCATTTCCTCTGTGCCACATGGTGCACGGATATTGCGGTTTCCAGTATTTGTTGTAATCTGGGTGTCTGATTCAATTGTTTGGCTATCTTTGGAGGGTGAATGTGATAAACAGTAGGACCATAACCCAATCTTAAAAGCAATGGGAAATAAAGAACAGGCACTGTTGTAATGTATTTTTGGACAGCTTTGGATGATTATTTCATAGAAAACTAGCCTCCTAACCTTCACTCCTACCCTATCAGCTCAGGTATGTTACAAGTGACACTGTGGGTCTCTGTTTCTGTATCTACTGAGGTGAAAAAGAGCACAAGAGCAGATGTAGAAACACTAACCCATCTCTTCTGCTCCCCATGGCTGTCTGCAGGCCAGCTCTACCTCTGGCTCACAACATCTCTTCCCTACTCAGGAGGAGTTCAGGACTGGCCAGGTCTCCTGGACCACAGGGATGAAATGTTATTGCCACCTGGACTCTGAATGCTTCCTTTCCATGTCAGTATGCGATATGTCTTGTGGATACATCTGGTCTTGAGCACAGATTTTGCCCAACTCTCAGCAAGCAGCGGCTGAGACCAAGGTATAAAGCAAGGAGAGCACAGGGTGCTCCCTCTTGTCTCTGCCATCCTCACCTGCACTCGCTGACGCTCCCCTGTGCACCTAAGCTGCTCTTGGCTGGAGGGGAGTAAAAGCCGTGGAGGGAAACCTGGGCATATTCTGTACAGCATGTTCCTAAATTTCTCTCTTGGAAATTTATGCACAATGACCCTGATATACCTGAGGGCGACTGTTACATATGCTGCAGAGAGGGCTTGCATGCACCCAGTACATTTAATGGGTCAAGTACATGGTGCACTGTACGCAGTCCATCTGCATGATTGAGATTACCTGCACATGCTCAGGTAGCCATCAGCAGGAAACTTCCAAGGAGGAAAAAAATAGATGTCAGAGAACACTTGCTACCATTTTTCCTTTTTTTTAAACAAAAAAAAAACCAAACCCAGGTAAAATATAGTAGACGCTAAGGGACAATCTTCTGATATTATCCACATAAAAGAGAAAAAAATATTTTTGCTGTCCTCAGTTAAAAACAGGGGAAAAAAAGAGAGGTGACAGGCATGTTCTCGATGAGGCATAAATGGAGGGTTTCAGGCCAGTCAGAGGCTGGGTTCACACGATACTGTCAAGGTCCCAGATTTATGCTTGACAGCATTAGTGCCAGGACCACTATTTATGTTGCTTTAATCAGGCACACTTTTAAAATCATCTATGCTCAGCATTTATATCAATGATGTGATAATATTGCTGTCAGGCACCAATATCGATAGTTTTGTCATAATCTAAGCTCTTTTAATCTTTTCCTATGCTTGCATTAATGAATCTGCAAAACAACAACTACTACTACAACAACAAAAAAATAAGGATGGGTCTGATTATGACAAGGGATCATGGAGGAAAAAAACCCCCAGCCCTTTTTTTGCTCTTTACAAACCATTTTAATTTGCCTTTAGCCTTCTCTTTTTCTGTCTGACTTTGAAGACATTGTCAGCACATCCTACTGATTTTCTCACAGGCTACTTACATCTCTGAAAATATTTTTAGGCTCTATGGAAGTGTGAGGCAGGTATCCTCTTCCCTAAGTGGTTGGGGAGAGGGAAAGAAAGAGAAAGAGACAGAGGAAAAAAGAAACCTCGGTCTGATTCTAGTGTGAGGAGGCATCGCTGTGCTTTTTCTTTATCCTTTTTTTTTTTTTTTGTCCTGAGCCCACCCTTACTGCTGTCAGCCTCAGTTCTTTTTCTGTTGTAAATAAAGTCTTTCTTGGGTTATAGCTTTAAGCAATTTTTTTTTAATTAAAATTCAATTCAAATATGAAAGTCAAAGAAACTTTCAAAGCAAAATCTACAAACTGATTCACTCAAAGGGCCTGTTTTCATTGCCATAGCTACAGATTACTATAAAGAAACTTGAACCAGACCTTTGACACCCAGGAAGGTCAAAAGTCCTTTCTGCCTCTGCTAGGACCCTTTTGACAACTTCCTGTATAATTTGACTGTTATTTGCGTGTCTGGTCACCGTCTGACCCTGAAGTCTGGAAAAAATTGAGAGGCAGAATATATCTCTGTTTCATATGGACCTCAGAAAGGGCACTTTTAATTGCATTTTGGTGAGAAACCTATGTGTGCTGGCTGGCGCAGGCAGCAACTGGGGAAGCTCCTAGACTTTTGTAGGTTAAGGATCAGCTTGCCTTACACTACCATAGTTCGGTGCATATGAGCTGCTCTGTGCTCTTATCTCCAGAGCAAAAATGGACATGTTTCACAGGTTACACAGATTTCAAAACTTACAGGACTTGCCCCAGTGCTACAAGCTAAAATTGGAAATACAGTGCTCTGCCTTGAAATCTGTGCGTTTCATATGCTTCCAATTTAAAGCCGATTGTGCTTACGAGGCCTTCTTGTGCAGGAGATATTTTAAAGTTGCAACCCTAGCTCTTGGTTATAGCTCTCCATGACCTTCCCAGGAAGAAAACCTAAATTAATAGACCAAAGGGGTCCAGGGCAATCTTGCCAGGTTTCCACACTGGATATCTGGGGGTTGTGGCACACTGCAAGGCAAATGGGGTACGCAGCTTAGAGGCATCTGGCAATTTAATGCATCAAAATCAAGCACTGTCAGGTTGTACCTCCTTCCTCTTCTGCCCAGCACTGAACATTGCCTTAGCTGTCTGGTGAGAAAACTGGAAGCCTCCAACACCTGAAGCACAGTGTGCTGCAGCCATTCTTTCCCTGACCAGTGTGGTGTTGCCCCTCCTGCACTCTGCATCCTGAGATGGGACTTCTCACAAGGAATAAATTGCTGGTCTATCAGGCCTGGCATGATGTTTCCAGGGGTGCTTGATGCCTCAGGAGTTACAGGTGAGGTTACCTGCGCGGTGGCACTGACATTGGCTGTGCCGGTTTTGGGCGCCTTGTGGGCTCTTCTCATGTGCAGGCGGTGCTGTGTGAGCAGGAGGGAGGACCAGTTGCCCACAAATATGGTGAGTGCTGTGCAGGTAACCATCCAAACAGCGCAGATGACATGAGATGTTTCTTGCAGGGATGTGAAAAGATCAGTAAAAATAATGACAGGTAAACACTCAAAATAGCTTCAAATTTGTGAATGTCCTGGCACCACTTTGAGGAAAGTGATTTATTCTCTCATCATGTGAAGAGACAGTGCTGACCCTTGTCTTTTACCTCAAGAGGGCTGTTTCTCACTATATTTGAAGTTTTGGAGCTTAAAGCTGTGAAAGACGCAACATAACAGACAAACCCATTTTTCGTGAATAATGGCCTTTCCCATGTACTCCTCTGACCTGTCCCCTTTCCGCAGGGGAAGCTACCTTTTGTGCCAGAAAGCTATGCAAATTGGATGCTGAGACTTGCCATGTGGAGCCCCTAATGCGTCTCCTGATGGACTATATACGTGTCCATAGATGAGAGCGGCATTTCAACATGTGGCTGTTGGACAAAAGGAACAGCCTCATCTTCTGTTGCAGGTACTGACACATCAAGCACCCCTGGAAACATTGTGAGGGGCATGATAGATGAACTGTTTGATTCTTTGTGTCAAATCCTGTCTCAGGATGCAGAGTGCAAGAGAGGCAACATAACCAGCCTTCTGCTCAAAAGATAGCTAAGGATAGAAAGATGTGTGTGCATAAATTAAAGAGGGAGAGAGGTGGAGAAAAAATCCAAAATAATGCTTTTGTTCACTAGTATTAGCTACAAACCACTGTGCTTAAAGCTGGTAAAATTACACAGGCAAAAAAAAACAAACCAAAAAATCTGTGCTTTTATGTGTTTTTTTTTCATTCAGTTAATGATGCACTTCAGTTCACTCAGAAATAGACAGACACACTTGAATCAATAAACAAGGACTAACTGAATGCAGTCTACCCAAAAGGCACTGTCTAATCATCAACCCTATGCATGATGGCACAGAGAGCTCTGCTTCTCGGTGCCGGGGTGAAGAGTCCAGGACATTGCAGGTATTTATTGATATGTGACCTCCTCGGGGCGATAGGGCTCCAGGCGTCTTTGCAAAGTGAGCAGGAAAGACCCGTCCAGAGGAACCAAGCCTTCAGTTCACCACAGCAGGGGTATGGCTGTACAAAACAGGGCCGGGATGGGCATGAGGCCATCACTTTGTGGGAAATGTCACGGGATAATGTGTGGGACGGGATGTTAGAGGAGCCCAAGAATTCGGGCTGTGCTGTGAATGATGAGATAAAGACAGGACAAAGAGGGGAGGACTACTGCATGTTGAGGTACTTACCACCTCTACCAGGTGGGCTGGGATCATGGCTGTGTGCACTTGTATTGGTAAAGGGTGGTGACATTTCTGTTGTGAAAGGTGAAAAGTTTTTTTTTCAGTTTTTTTTTAAACTTTGAATGGAATAAAATTATCAGAGCAACTTTTGAGTGCAGCCCAGTGGGAGTGCCCCTCTATCCAGACTATGTATTAGTGGGGATATGAAGGTGTTTGTAGTTCTAATTCCCCGCCTGACCATTCCTTTGGGTGCAACTGGCCTGGAGCAATAAGAAAAAGGAGAAAAATTAGAGAAATGTAAATAAGGAAGGTAACTTGCCATTTGTCACTTGAAAGTCCTTATTTCATGGCCTGTTCCCTGTTCTCCTGGAATTTTGTGTCATTATCTCCTGTTAAAAGGATTCAAATGACATTATTTGCATGGAAACTCGCATACAAATGATGTCGTCTGTGCCACAAAGTTGCATTACAATGAAGGGAATGATGACTGTGTCACATGTACGTGACATTCTGTGTGTCATTAAATTTAAAGTCAATGCTGGCAGTTATAAACCACTCACGTCTCAAGCAAATACATCACTTCTGATCTGAAATGAATATTTTAAAACGCCAACTTCAACTGCATCAAACAGCAATAACCTGCAATGTCATCTAAAAAAAAAAAGAGGCAAAGATTCTAAACAAAGGTGGACTTATGGGATTGTATGATATACCGCAAAGGAAAATATTTTAATAAACTGTAATAATCTCCAGACAAACAGAATTCATTGCTTGATGGTTAGCTCCTAGAGACACTTTTAAAACCCATTCAATATCATGTGTATTTTCAGAAACGCTCGTGCTCTTAGATTCAGGATTGTTAATTTTCAGGCAGAGTAGATGAATTAATTGTGGAGCAAGTTCCACAGCACAGACCTTTCTGTATGTTGTTACCATCCATTTCCTTGCCACAGTCTGATGCTGACAACAGGCCAAGCCTTTGAAAGATCTCCAAACTCTTCCAGGGAGTCAAGGGCAAATGATGACAGGAAAGGCTCAAGCAGTTATCACTGTCAAAATGAATGAGAAAAGAGGAGGGACAGTAGGTGGATTAGGAAAGGTTTCATACCACTGTGATGATCAGAGCCATGCAGCAATGAGAGCCAGACAAGTGAGTACATAGACGGATCTGCTTTCTGATTGATGCATTGTTTGTGCAGGTCAGTTGTAAGGTAAGGGACGGATTGCCGTGTTTTTGCAGGAGCAGTGATAATTGTGCCCACAGTCACATGCACCAACCCTGCTGGTTTGAAGCCAGCTACTAGCACTTTTTCACTGATACAAAGGCACTGTAACACTTCCTTTAGAAAGTTATTGTTTTAACAACAAAACGTGCTGTGCGACCTCCGAAGTTAGGTGTGTAATTTAAAAAACTCATTTAAATAGAGAAGATCAATCATTTAAATACCACAAAGGAGCTCAGATTCTGTCTAAGCTGCTGTGCAGTTTAACCTCTCCCTCCTCACCCCCGAGCCCATGCGCACGCACAAACACAAACCCCTCTGAAAAAAGAGTTTCTCTGGGGTATGTAACTGCATAGGCTCAGCAAGGGATCAGGCAGAGAGGAAAATCTCTGTGCATGGGTCATTTCTTTTCTCTTATTGATACCATTTCAAATCTAATTGAAACACTCTTTGGAGAAAGCTGTGCTACCCACCCCTTCAGCTTTGATATGGCTTTTTAATCAGAGGACATTGTTATTTCACAATGAACATGGAAAGCATTTAAAACATTTTCTAAATGGAGTGCATTACTTCTGACCCCAGCCAAAAGACCACATTAAAAGGAGTTCAGTGGAATTCGCTCTTTACAGCCTTCTGGGTTTGAAACATTGGTGCACATGTGGAATATGCGAAGACATGGGCCTACTGGTTACAAAGGTTTAAGCAATGAGCTGACTTAAAAATTGAGTGAGGTCAGCACTCGCTGGTGAACCCCTGCCATGCTCCAGGGAGGTTCGAAGTGAATGTTATGCCTGTCCCCAGGTGACACCATGGGTGCCGGCATCCCGTCATGTTGAGACTGGGCAGAGCTTGCACAGCTCTCATGGAAGCCAGATAGCAGTGAGCACAGCAATCTGATCCCAGCAGGGAGGTAGAGTGTGGCAACCAGATTAATACTCCATAGTCTGACTCTTGGTTTAGGACCAGAGCAGTGGGGTGTGGGGGGTGGACCCTGAGCTCTTCCACTGCCTGCCTTTTCCCCATTCCTCCAAGGCAGTGACTGATCTCACCCCCCACTGCCATCCTGCAAGCTGTCATGGTGCTAGTAAGCCACATATGGGAACAAGGGCAAGTTTGCTCTTCTGTTGGTTGTGCGTTGGGGATTGTAAATGAGCCCTTAATGCCTACCTCATTTTATATTTTACGATATATTTCTTGCTTGTAAGAGCACAGAAGAAAAGATTAAAGGTGGGATATGACTGAAATGATGCATTGGGTCAAAGCCCTTTCATCCTTTTGCCCTAGTCTGTCTAGAATTTTTTCAAATCCCATTCTACCCAGGTACATTCAATTACAAAAATGACCAGAAATAAATCAAACTTAATTAGTTTAAGATTAAAAAGAAAAAAAAACAAACCAAAACACAAACACAAGCCACAGAATTTATTAGATTAAGATGATTGGATCTAAGAGAGGCTGAATCCCAAAGTGGGTATATCAGTATTTTCAGGGAGTTCAGTGCAATCTTAATTGCTTACTTTATACAAGCAGACATCGGTGAGATACACTGCCTGTGAAGTGACAGAAGAAATGTTTTGGCTCCTCTTTGATGTAGAGTTCAGCTGTTCTGGTTTGTAAATATAACAGAACGAAAGGATATTGTACTCAACTCACTTCAATCAAGCAAGACACTGTGGCGTCTAAACTGCCGTTCTTCCATTGCTGAAGCTGCTGCGCAGAACAAAGACATAAAGAAAGTGAGAGCGGCAGAGGGAGCGACAGGGTGGGAGAGAGAAAGAGGCTTCTGCATCTTTAATAATTAGCAAAGAACTGCAGTGTTTAGCCAGGAAATTATGGTACATATGCTGTCCACTTGTTCAGGACCCCTGTATCGTGAGAACAAGCAAACATTCATCATCCACAGATGTCCGCCAGGCCCAGGTGACTGAAAATTCAATGCACAGGCTTCTCACAATGGGTCGAATGCTAATTGGGTGGCTTGGGGAGATTAGAGTAGCCCTGGAGCTATTCTCTATTTGCAGAAGTCTCACAGACAATAGGGAAGTCAACACTGTCTTTGTAAAGCTCTGCTTAACTGATGCTTATGAGAAAAATTAGGACAAGTAAATAAATAAAAAAAATACCACCAGTTCCCCTTTTTTTTTCATTTCCCAGTTTTGAGCTAGCTGGTTACTGCCTTTTCCTTTCTCTTCCTGCATAACTTCCTATAAACAGGGAGTGGGAGTAGGAGTAGGGGAGGGGAGACTGAGAGTGGGTAGGAGAAGAGAAATTCTGTATGAGCTATATCAGGAAACCAGAATGGGTGACGAGAAGCGTATTTAGCCTACTGAATACTTTAGAAATGGAAGCAGGTTTTCTTAATGCACTCCCTAAAAAAAAAAAAAGAAAAAAAAGAGAAAAATGTGTTTATTTAAAGTTGAACGAGAATCAGGGCAGTTTGAGAGATGAGCTTGAAATCCATGAAAGTGGATTTTGCTCCCGTGTTTGCTTTTCTCTTGTGGATCCTTAGAAAATCTTTGTTTCTGCAAGTGTGAAACAAGTTGGATTTTCCTGATCCAGGCTCTGTGGATATATTTTCCCTTCCCCAGAACAAAGAGCTGCATCACTGGAGACCTATTGTTATGTGGTGGGGTGCACCAGATTTGCGTTGTTTCACATCGGTCAGTTCTGCCAGATCTTCTCGAGTTTGTTCCCTAATGCCAAATGCTGGACCTATAAAACTGCACTTGCTGGGGTTGTGCAGGCACAGGTGGCATGTGGAACGTAATATATACCTGTCCTGCTTGATATTCCTTTGGAGTTTCAGGTTCAAATAAAACCCAAATCTCAAAGTCAAGCTCAGCTGAATCCTCTGTCTTTGACAGGGATTTGATAGGGGCAGTCCATATTTCCGTAAGTGGACTACTACAGTGGTGAATCAGGCTTGAGGAATTTACTATTAATTTTGCTGGGATGGTACTGGTGTGTAATTATGATGTGAGTAAGGATGTACTGACTTCAGCCTTTTTTCATTCATCTTCAGCATGTGTTTAGGGAGAAGTCTGTGTGTGCTAAGTGAGGCTGTGAATCTAGCTATTGTGTGAGTGCTTCACAAGGACACTTTCAGCGCACATTGAATGTGAGATAGCTTGTCCTACTTTCAAAGAGAAGTGTAAAGCACCTTTTTGGCTCAAGCACTTTTGCCCTTCAGCATGGGGGATAGTGAAGAGCAGAAAATATAGTGTAAGTCTCTACTCTGTTATATAGTTTCTTCTTCAGGGAGGCAAACCGTACACTCTTATGGGTTTCACCCAAGTATCGCCCAGGTTGAAACTTTGAAACTTAGCAAAGATGTCTTGAAACTCTGATGAGGTTAGCTGAAAAGTCTGCCAGCATCAGCTAATCTTTTTGTGGAATCTGGACCAGTTTCCAGTACGAAAAACAAACCAAAAAAAACCCCCAAACGGGGTGAATTCCCCTTGCCTTCAGGCTTCATTATAAAAGTTTTGCAGAGCTCGAGGAACTATGTATTTTATTGTTCTCTCAAATCTGCCCTTTCTAAATCACCTTATTCTGATTTAACTGCAAAAGGCATTACTATTTTGGGTTCTTCCTATGTTAAAACTGAAGCAGTAAGCTAGGGACTTTCATAAGAGACTGTACTGAAATGTCAACAGATGGCTTGCTAATCATGTTAAAAAAATACTCATTTCTTTTCTAAAATGGCATTTTTTTCAGTAAGTAAATCAGAAAGGAATGTTTATGATATAAAACATATTACTCACAACGTCTTTTAATTATCATACTTAATCATCAAGGTCAGGATGATAATTGTTTCTAAAAATTAACACCTCATTTTTCTGAGATGCTTACCAAAATACACGGTCAGAAATATGAATTACTAGTGTGGAACCCAGTTATGAAAATGCATCTTCTGTTCACTAAACCAAATGTATACTTAAATACCATGAAGCCCTTTAAAACTAAATACCTATTTAAGGCACAGTCTAATTAGTCCACTCACTGCCTAGTAAAAGCATACAGTACCATATGCCCTAGAATAGGGTGCCATGTGGGTGTTCAGCAATGACACATATTTGCAAGTACTTTATTATGAGATAACACAGTGCCATTAATATATCTTAAACATGAATGTTTTTTGTAACCTATTGGAGACAACTATGGTTGGCAGTTAACACAAACTACCATGATATCTTGGCAGCAACTGCACTTTATTTGTAGAGGGATGAGCAATTCATATGGACCACCACCTTATATCATTCATGCTACCACACAGCAGCATTTTAAACATGTACAGACTGTTGAAGCCTTATCTTCTGCCTAGAGACATGTTGTCTCTTTCTTCCTTCCTTCCTTCCTTTCTTTCTTTCTTCCTTTCTTCCTTTCTTCCTTTCTTTCTTTTCTTTCTTTCTTTCTTTTCTTTCTTTCTTTCTTTCTTTCTTAGTCCCAGACCAGTCCTGTTCTGGAGGTTGCTTTGCAGTGATGATAGCCTATATTATAAATAGCAGGATGCAATGAAACTATTTATTTTCCTTAATGAAATCCTTTACTAGGATCTCCAAACAGCAAATAATAGATAGACTAAGGCTCTGAGATCCATCACTTTTAAATCCAGGAGAATTATGACAATCTTGCTCTGTGGTCACCCAAATGTGGTTCCCTGGTAAGATGTTGCCTAGAGAGCTTTCTACCAATACTTGTGTCTACAAGAAGCTGCTGCTGCTTTGGGTTACACATAGCGTAATATCAGTTAAATTGCCCACAAGCAGGAATGGTACAGGCCTTAGAACCAGAGCAGAGAATTTCTGCATAATGTCTATAACTTGTGCATCATCTACAGTGTATCTTTTAAATCGATATACAGTTTTGATTCAAAGACTCCAAGCCACAGAAAGTCCAGAATTTTCCAGGTAAAAGTAGTGCAGTAGAATAAGGTAGTAGGTTTGGACATTAGGAAAAGGTTCTTCACTAACAGGGTGGTCGGTCACTGCAACAGGCTCTCCAGGGAAGTGGTCACAGCACCAAACCTGTCAGAGGTCAAGGAGTATCTGGATGACGCTCTTAGTCGGATGGTGTAGGGCTAGNCAAGGAGTATCTGGATGACGCTCTTAGTCGTATGGTTTAGGTCTAGGTAGTCCTGCGAGGAGCAAGGAGTTGGATTCGATGATCCTTATGGGTCCCTTCCAACTTGAGAAATTCTATGATTCTACGTTTTGTGTGAGAGTTGGCAAAATAAAGTTTTATTTTCATTGATTTGTGAATTATTATTAACTTGTCTTCATTTTTTTCATTTTTTTTTCCCGAGGCTTGCAGCCTTCTGTGTGTTCTGATTTAGTTTTGAAAACTCTTCTCCTACATGTTCCCTAGACAACCTGCAGCCTAAGTGCAGATTCACCTGTGGGCTAAGACCCCACATTGAAAACCAGTATTTTATTATTTTTCCCACTATTTACATTGTTTTCCATCAAATGCTGTTCAATTAATAAGATGCAGTACCACAAATAAAACTAAACCAGAATATACATTTTTAGAGATATTCACACAGCACAGCACAAAATGAAACAGAAAAAATCTTTATATGAAACAGCTGCTTACAGGAAACACTATGTATAATCTTTGGCCATATCAAAATTTCAACTCAAGTTAGATTCACTCAGGGAGAGAGCGTGTGGGAGAAAGAGATGACAGAGAGACTCTACACTTCCAGTGCTCATTTACCACAGAAATGAATGTAGTGTAAGACTCTGTACAGTTACAGAAAATATTAATGAAGAAGTAAAGAGTAAGAACATGGTCTTAAAGCCTGATGCATGTACTGTTTTCAAACTGAAGGGTAATAGTAGAGGAGCAACACTAGAACCCACTGATGAGCTAAAATAACATGTTGCTCTTTCTGGTGAATAAGTTTGTATTGGTGAAAAGCCTGATGCTACACAAAGAATGGAGTAGGAGCTGCTCCAAAGAATACTGGTGTCAGTGGAAGTCTTTGCATGTATTCCTGTGGGTTTGTGATCCAGGTAAAATCACAGCAAATCATAGATAAAATCTTAATTCAGATTTCACATTTTCTAACTCTGAGTGTGGAATTCAGTGAAGTGACTCTTAATTTATGTATATGTAAGTGGGAACAACCGCTAATCTATGATGGAGCAGTCACAAAGGGAAAAAGCTTTGAGCTGAGGAAGACGGATGTCTCCAGGACCAGGAAGGGCTGCCAGTAACTGGCCAGTTGGTTGTGCTGCCAGAAATAACCATGCAGACCAGCCCCTGATTGTGAAATTTGCTTCCAGATTTTTCTGCATTGCTTGGAAGGATGTCAGCGGAGATGCGAACCTGTGGGGCTTGTTTCTAAAATGTGAACAGCAAAACTGGGCAATGGAAATACCTTACTTATTACAATTATGCTAGTTTTTATNGTTTGACATCCTTTGAGGAATATTTTTCATAACCCACTGTTTGCTACCCTGTCTATCCAATTATTTAGAACAAGCAATCTGTCATTTTATTGTTTCCTTCCAATTATATAACTTTGGTGACAGCCATGGCAGAGTGTCCTCTGTAAGTAAAATCAAATCTCACTGTGGATTCCAAGGGCTGCAGAGCGTGTGTATGTGTGTACATGTGTGCGCATTGTGTGGAAATGGAGTGGAGGTGGAAATATTAAAAGAGGACAGTTGGTGAGTGTCATTTAAAAAATAACTGCTTGTGCACACTGCAGAAGATCCAAAAGAGAAACAAAATGTATTTTTCTGCTTCTCAGTTTTCAGAAGCAGAATAGGTATAACCTGTGCAGGTAGTGGGTGCTCTGCTGCAAATACTGAAGTGATGACGACACTCTCTCCCCCACATAATTATATAGCAGTTTCATGTATTTAGCCTAAAAAATGCCCATAGTGCTGTGAAGAGAAACTGTTCAGTTTTGAGGGTGGCCATTCTGTCTCTCTGTCCATCTGAGATATTCAT
>VYZW01030171.1:11665-27140 GCA_013401315.1 Balaeniceps rex | reverse complement strand
TACATAATGCTAGCATTTCTCCTCCTTACTGGCCCTAAAGCCAAAATATATGGATAAAACTATTTCAGTTTTTCCATTCAGTGCTCTCTACTCAAGTCTCTCATCACTTTGGGTTTTTTCATAGCAACTTCCCAGAACCAAGTAGCGTGTTGCAGCTGTGCTTATCATATAGAAAAGTATATTTTGGTTTACATTATGTCTAGCCCAAAGATGATATTTAGTCCTCCTCCTGCTACATCAGTTGGTCTAATTTGCTGTCCGCTTTTGCCTGTTAACATTACTGTTCTGCAAATTTCCCATTTTCTGCTGAAAAAAAAATGTACTTTATCTTTCCACTAAATCTTGTTTCTCCTGTTTTGCTTTTCTTCCTTTTTTGTGGATACTTCATATGTGGTCTTTCTGCCCAAATGGTGTTGCTAACACATAATTTGGTATCGGTTATGACTATATTTTTCTCTCTCACTAATGAAAGCGTTAAATGATTATTATCTTATACCTGTGAAACACTGGATTTTATAGACTTTGAAACAGCTGAAATTTCGTAATTCTTTGTATAGATATATTTTAGATTTTATACTGTCTTGTTTTGTAGCCCAGAAATATCTTTCTACATGGATCAGACCATCATGTCAAAATAGGAGACTTTGGATTAGCCTGCAAAGACCTTCTTTGGGACGATGCAGACCAGAGGTTTAAGACAGAAAGGATAAATGGTAAGAGAAAAAAGCTTAGTGGGGTTTCTATGATACTTAAACCATTAAATATTAAATTCTTAAGTGAAATGGTAACAATGTAACACTAGCTGAGTAAGCCTGAATTGCCTTTTTGAAGGACTGACCCATACGTCAGGCGTGGGGACTTGCCTCTATGCCTCACCAGAACAATTGCAGGGATCTCACTATGATTTCAAGGTAAGGACTATTTTTTTTTTTTCTATTAACACATGATGATAGAGAATAGGAATAAAACAAGCCTTTCAGTATGTAAATAGATAATATTTAGTAAATATATAAATATTCCTCCTACTGTTACTCCTAATGTTTTTGTTGAAACATGGATTTCAACTTTGCCTTCTAGTTTGCTACTAATGCAAAAATTACTTGTGTTTCCAAGATCTTGAGGAATCTATATAGATTTGAATTTGTGTTCCTTCAGTAGTGTCATGATACTTTTCATATCATGATGAAACTTCATTCTCGTTAAACTTTCGTATCATGATTTTTTTTATGAGAAAAAGACCTCTAGTAAGTAATTAAAAATACCAGTTATCCCAGAACTTTTTCTTCACCCCATTACCAGTCAGACATGTACAGCATGGGTGTTATCCTGCTAGAACTCTTCCAACCATTTGGAACAGAAATGGAAAGAATAGAAGTTCTTACACATTTAAGGAATGGCCAAATTCCTCATACTTTCTACAAAAAGTGGCCTATTCAAGCCAAGTACGTTAAACTCCTCACCAGTCAGAGATCTACAGAAAGACCAACTGCTGCTCAGCTTCGTGAAACTGAACTATTTCATACCACAGAACACGTAAGTTACGCCAATAACCTCAACCTTTACAGGATAAAGAAATATAAAAAACCTGCCTTTTATTTCCCTGCCTGTATTATGGGGTTTTTTTGGGTTTAACTTAAGAGGATTGTGTGATTGAGACTTTTCTTTTTTTTTTTTCTGATTACAGTATTTTAACCCACTGTATTAACATTTCTGGTGAAATGAGATAAATGCTCATTAAGTATAGGTAACTTTATGAAGACTGGGCAGTTGATTTACATACAGCTTGAGGTATTTTTATAGGTCAGAAAAGCTTTTGAAGCTTTTCATCAGCTCTGCAGCATCTTTTTATCGTTTTCCCTTTCCTTGCCACACTTTTTTGTTTGTGGATTAAGTTGTTGTATCAAATGAGCAGAATAGCTGTGGTGCTGCAGAGTGTGTCTGTATTAGATTGCAAACACCATTCAAATAGGTTAATAAGGCTTTATCCTTGCCTGTCTGTAAATGAAGTAAACTGACTCTCATTTTCAGGTTATTTCTAACCTACAACAGAAGGTAAGACAGCAAGAGGAAGAAATAGAGAGACTGAGAGAGAGAATAAGACTGCTTTCTGAAGAACAAGAGGAACATATGAGACTAGGTTCTCCTGTGTAAGTACAGGAAGAACTAACCTCTACTGTATGCTAAGTTTATATAAAACATTTCTTTTTTTACATAAAAATATTTCAAAATGTGTTTTGTTTCCTGTCTGTTCTTTAAAGGTATTCATCTTTTTGTCTTAGTTCAGAATTCAACAGAAAGTATTTATGTTGCACTTAGTCCCCGTACAATTTAACTTGTGTAAATAAGCATCTGTGTTGCAGGCAAAAATATAAGGAAAAATTAAAAGTGCAGCTTGTATTTACAT
Source organism: Balaeniceps rex (assembly GCA_013401315.1). Taxonomy (NCBI): domain Eukaryota; kingdom Metazoa; phylum Chordata; class Aves; order Pelecaniformes; family Balaenicipitidae; genus Balaeniceps; species Balaeniceps rex. The sequence goes on along the minus strand of VYZW01030171.1, from coordinate 24,736 downwards.
AGGACTACTTTAGATACCTTATAGTCTTTAAACAAACATTCACGTTATGCATCAGTTACAAAAAAAGCAAGGTCACACCCAAAAGGTAGCTGTAATGTTTTTATTGATTTTAGTATTCTGTCCAACTGTAGTACTTGAATACATCTCAGAAAGGACTCAAACCACTACAGCAGGCATGAGGCAGAATAAGATTAAAATTACACTGTTATGAAGAGTACAGGCTTACTTCAGTAGCTTCATAACAGAGCTGAAAGGTGCCAAGTTCTCACACGACTTCATCCATTTTTGCACATTGACTGGGGCAGCATTTGCACTACCCGTCTGCTGAAGCGCACACCACGCAACAATGTCTGCTACAGTGAGTTCGTTTCCCACCAACCACGATGTCTTGCCCAGGGCAGCATTCATAGAGCGCAAGACTGCTCCTTTTTCCTTACTGCTGCCTTCTTTTAGCTGGAAGATGGCTGTATCAACCCAGCTGTCAATCAGAGTTGAAGTAACTGCATTGTACTTCTGGCCCAACAGGGAAAAGAGAAATCTAGCGATGTTCCCCTCTCCTTCAATAGGGCACATTGTTTGAATGCTAAACTTCATCTGGGGTTTTGGAACTGAAATGAAGAAAATAAAAGGAAAAAAGTGAATACTGCATGGTAGAGAAGTTAAATGTAATGGTAACTCTATGATGCATTTTATTTGTGATGCCAGCAACACTGTTAACATCATTAACCTGATGAACAATTTTCAGTTTTCTTGGTCTAAATACTTAGACTAAGGCAGGAACCTGGGATAAAGAGATCACTTTTTGCAACCTTCAGCCCAGTCTCCCACCTAATTTCTATTCTAGCTAAAGTATTTGTAGAAACCAAAAACCACTTCTATAAAAAAATCCTGTGGGTACAACCAACCACATAAATGCCACGTGTACTTTAACAGCAGTAACCACAAAAAAGAATCTTCCTCCTCTGTCGCCATCATTGTTCACAGCTATAAAAAGAATGCGAAAATGTTATCTGCAGCACATATCCATCATGGGTCAGCACAAAGACACCAAAGCATCTCTTGTCAAGGCTTTATAGCACAAGTTTCATTTTCTCACCTATTGTAAAATATTGATCTACAAGACAACGTCATTCTTACCATCCTTCCAAATAAGAGTAAAGCCCAACTGATATTCATGACGTGGCTGCTTCTTAGTCTGCTCTCCAAAGCATTTCAAGAGGTTTTCTGGCACGCTCTTCACCGACGAATGTGTGTGAACAGCTGATAATATTTTATAGCGTTCACAAAGCAGACTGTGTAGTACTAGTAATGACAGTGGAGGCAGAGAAGGATTTGCATTGATTACGATATCTTTCAGCGCACCATAATCCTGAATGGAAAGACATGCAGCAGATAAGACACATTCCACATCAGACTTTGAAGTAATGGAGTTTTCATTTGACACTGAAATGTACATAGCCATGCATGCATATATCTGAAATTCTAATGTTATTCAAATAATTCAAGTTTGGACATTTAAACCTTGTTTAAACATTTAAGCATCTTCCTTACTCAACAGTAATATAATTCAAGAACATGACAAGTAAATTCTAGTCCCATCTGAAGACAAAGTTAAAATTTCCAGTTAGTAACAAACAAGAAATCAACTGTCATAATTTCAAAATTAACCATTCTAGCTTGGACTTATATCAAATATATTCTCAATATAGGATTTAGTATTCATAAGTGTTTGTATGTAGAACCTGGATGCCCAAAATTAAATGGTAGTTGTAGGTTATCCGTAAGAATATAAGACTTGTATGTTGAGTTCTGAGTGTCCCAGGTTTTAATGCCACCCTTCCAACCCCGAAAATCTGAGAGCAAAGAAAGTATCTATCAGTATGTATGCTCAACTAAACTTACCTTGCCAAGCATCAAATCTAAATCTGCTCCATTTGTTGTCAAAGGAGAACATTCATCAGTTTGAATGATATTCGTTACATCAAAGTCAGCATCTGGGGTTTGTATCATCTTTGAGAGACCATCGACAGCACTCTTCAGTTCATACAAGCGTTTTAGAATCTCTTCCTGGCGGGATTCAAGTGCTTGAAGTGATGGGTCAACCTCTTCCTATAGGAGAGGAAAAAACAAGGTCACAAGCGTTCGCTCAGCTCAGCGTCAAAATAGTCCACAGCTCACTTGACAGTAAGTTTTGAAAGACTTTAAACACATTCAAATAACCAGAACGTCATGGAATGTCATGGTCTTATGTCTGTTAGTTGTCTCTTTTCTTTTGTCTGTATGAATGTGGTGAGAGATGGGTTATTGAATCAAATCTCTGAAATCTTCCTGCTTAACGTATTTTCTTAAACCACTAGCTACAGCAAACTCTGTAACATAGTAAAAAATCAGACCACAGCCACAGAAACTTAAAAGTTGGCAGTGAAGTGCTGAATTAAAACCTGAAAAAACGAAGTTAGCTTGTCAGGATTCTCTTCAGCCCAGAAGAGCAGACTGATAGAGTTTGTGTTGAGGCTGCCCAACAAGGAAACTTTCTGACAATTCAGGTAGTTAATAAAACTAAAAAAACCTGCAGGTTTAGATGGATAGTGTACCATATGAAATCACCCTTTGTAGTCATTCTTTGTTTCAGAGAATATAAACTATAGAGAAAAAAAAGACCATAGGCTTTGCTACATGCAAAATCTCAATGCATCTTTTTGTTATATCTATTATCTTACAAGTCTCTTGTCTTACAACGCTACTTCTTTTAAAAGATGAAAAATATATTCCTGTGAGAGGTTTTAAGTCTACAAACTTACAATAATGTTAAAGAAAAATCTTTATACAGATAATCCATTTCTAAGCATCCTGAAAAATGATTAATGAAACCCAACCTATTGACAAATCTTCCTTCTTCCAGTCTAATGGATAGAGGTAACAAGCAAGGTATCCAAGTGAAATCTTGATACGTGCTTATGCAATACTCTCAAAGACAAGACATGGAAACACCTCTTAAGTGACCGTTATTTGGCTAGTACACAATTCCGTGAAATAAAAATCACTCTCAGAGGAGACTGGTAGTTAATGCTTTGCTGTTGCAATGGGAGGGCATCTTAGTAAGCATTCCTGTGAAGTTCTGCCTCAAGTAACTCCTACTCAGTACCTCCACCAGCAACCTGGGTGAGGGCATAGGGAGTACTCACTGAAAACCTGTGATGGCATCGAGCTAAAATGGCCACAAGCAGGCTGGAAGAATTCAAAGCATTGCTGACACTGGAGAGAGGGTAAAGTCAGCTAGATTAACGTAACATAACATTTTACATTTTTGCCTTATTTCAGAAAGAAGTAATTGAGGCTAGAAATAGAGGGTGTTCCTATCTCAACAGCAGAAGAGAAGAAAAAAGAAGAAAATAGACCCGAGCCAACAGAGCAATGATGCAGCAGGCAGGGACAAGGCCTGCTGGGACACAGTCACCGACCCAAGGGCTTGCAAGGCCTCAGGCCAGCAGGGCGCTCCAAACACGGCCGTTTGAAAATAGAGACTGAGAAAGAGACGCACAGGAGCGCCCAGAAAAGCCAAGCTGAGAATTTCCAAAGGCTTTAAAAATACGACAGGGAAATTCCTGAAAAAGCCGAGCTTATTTAACCCTCGAACGAGCCACTGATAAGCGAGGAGGAAGCAGCGCTCGCCTGCGCTACCGCCCCCCTGCTGCGGGCCGAGGCGGCGGATCGCGGGGCCGGGCCCCGTGAGCTCCCCGGCGCCAGAGGCTTCTCCCAGCCCCCGAAAGTACGCCCCGCCCGGAGCAAACACCGACCTAACGCGGCCGGAGGCGGGCTCGCCAGGCTCCCCGGCAGCTGCCCACGGCCGAGGCCGCCGGGGCGAGCGCTGCGGGCCACGGCCTGACCAGGCTTTACCCCGGCCGGCCAGGCGGGCCCACCCGCCGCTCCCTCACTCCTACCTGCGGCGGCGAGACGGCGGGCGAGGGACTGCGGTGCAGGTTGGGCAGGCGGTACATGCAGGTGGGCAGCTGCCCCGCCAGCACCTCCCCGCCCACCCTGTGGAAGGGCCTCACCCTGTACATGGGCATGGCGGCAGCCCCGCGCAGCGCGCCCGCTCCCGGCCCGCCGGCGGGCCCGCCCGCCCGCTGCACCCATTGGGCCAGGCAGGCGCACGGCGCCTTACTGACTCACCCGCGATCCAATGCACGCTGGCGGCTGCCGCGCCTTCTTCTCGTCTTCCCATTGGCCAGCGTGAGCCATTGGTTCGTTAAGCGAGTCTCCATAGGGCAAAAAGGTGCAGCAGCCAGTTCTGATTGGATAGCGCCATTGAATTGCTGTCAAGGGAGTTGAAAATTTGTTTAGGACTTAGCAAGCTCTTTTCTCCAGCGGCCAATGACTGAGCGGGGGTGGAGCCTGCGAGAAGGGGATGCTGAGGAGAGCGCGGCGCGGCCCGCTGGGGTCGCGATGGAGGCGGCTGCGCCCTGGTGAGCGCCTACCCTGGGGCGGGAGGGAGTGGGCCCCGGCCCACACCCCCGGCCCTGCCCTGCCCCGCCTCGCCTCGCCTCGCCTCGCCTCGCCTCGCCTCGCCTCTGCCTGCGGCGGTGGGGGTCGCCCCTCGCTCTCACTCCCCTGCCCGGGCCGCCCTTCCTCACGGGAGGCTTGGGGCCTCGGTCCCCCGCAGTGCGCCATGCCCTGGCCGCTGGCGCGGTTGCGGCCTCCTCGGCCGCCGCTGGCTTCTCGGTTCCCGCGTCCCCTCCCGACTTGCTCGGGGAAGCCTGTGAAGCCCGAGAAGCCTCTCGGGCGCTCCGCGTTTGTATGCGGCCACTCGGGGTATCGGTGTTTTACTCCCGCCCCGCCCTTGGCTGCCGGTTGCCCTTCCTTGAGAGGAACGGACGAGCGAGGCGTGGCGAGGCGAGCCTTTACACTACCGTGTTTTTTCCTGTCCCTCCTCTCTTTCAAGCCCGCAGCCTGCCAAAGCCATCAAGCCCATCGACCGTAAGTCCGTTCATCGGATCTGTTCGGGACAGGTTGTGCTGAATCTCGGCACTGCCGTGAAAGAGTTGGTGGAAAACAGCCTGGATGCTGGAGCTACCAACATTGGTAACCTTCTTTTTATCGTAATTAAGTAAAATTTCTTAGACTTTTAAAGTACTTCTTTCTCCTCAAAACAGAGTGCATATTAACAAATCGGTGCAGATACTTTCTATTAGGGCCAAGCATGTTCGTAGTGGTTTTGCACCTCAGATAAAGCATTTTGATTCCCAGGCTCCAGCTGGGCTCCTAAAAGCATGTGATTTTGTCTGTGTTATTTTATTTGTAGCCCTTTTTGCCGCTAAATAAGGTATGTGGCCTATACAGCAGTGGTGATTAGACTCTGCTAGCCAGTGGCATCAAGCTAGCAGACAGTTAAGGCAGGATTGCAGTTTCCAGAGCTGCCAGGATGATAGCTGTTGTAATTGAGAAAACTTCTGTTCAAGCAAAAGTGCAATGAAGCTGAACTATGTGCAAGTACAGGCTGGTTTGCATTAGATTGCCCTGACTTTTGACAGCTATGAGGATTTTTTTCTTGTTCAAACTTGACATGGAAAACTTATCTGGTAAAATTACTTCAAGTACAAAATTAATACTGAATACTGTGTATGAACATACAGAATTAAAAGACGTTATTACTCAATTTTGTAGATATAAAACTTAAAGATCATGGAACAGAACTGATAGAGGTTTCAGATAATGGAGGTGGAGTGGAAGAGGAAAACTTTGAAGGCTTGAGTAAGTTGAACCTTTTTCATAATTTATATTTGGACATTTTGAAAGCATATTTTCAGTGGGAAAGCTACTTTTTTTAACAGATTTCCTAAGTTTAATAATTTTTAACAGATACTTGTCTTTTACATAGCGCATGCATGACTTGCAAGACTTGGGCACAACTAGACTGAACTTCTGTAGTGCTATTGTGGTTAGTTTTTGTAGCTCAGAAGTAGTCTTTGATTTGATTGCTTATTTAAGTGGAACAAATAATAGAAATAATTATAGAAGAGAAAGTCCTATAAATGTTCGTTTAGATTCATTCGTGTTGAGTCATCAGTCATGGTTGAAGGAGTCGAGCTTTGTGAAAAGTGACTGCTTTTGAGAGGTGAATTATAAACTTGGATATTTGCTGAAAGTGAACTGACATCGCATGCCTGACTGTCAAATTTTCCATTTGCTAGTTTTAAATTGCATGAAATGCAATACAGAAACAATACTGTGTGATAAATATAACTACTGTATGATAAATGTAACTAGCCATTACAACAGAAATACCCTCATTTGTTTTTCCATATAATGGCTAGGGATCTCTTTCACTGTAAGTTATTACTCAGTAACTTTGTGTGTTCACAGTATGCGTATGGTACATCAGAAACTCTTTCTCCTGCTGTTCGAGCACAGTGAAGGTTCAGGGGTGCTGCTACTAACTCAGTTTGTTACCTGATGGTGTAGACTGAGTCCTCCTCAGCTGTGGTCATAGTGGAATAGGCTTACGCCTGTCTGCTATATACCATGCACAGCACAGCACTGCAGTTGTTTTCTTGCAGGGCAAAATCTGTGACAGGTACATCAGTAGCAGAGGCAGGTATTGTGTACTGCTCCGAGGCATCTTGTAATGCATATGCCAATAATGCTGTATGAATTTTGGGTGTAAGTATGGAATAACAGGTGTATTAAAGAGATCTTGCTTATAGGAAAAGGGGAAAGGAAACATTAAGTATTTAATTATTTTGTCTCTAATAATTATGTAAAATACAATGAATAATACAGAAGTTTTTTTGCTTCTTGATATGCATGCAAAATCTGCTTGCGTAGACCGGTGTCACTTTGAAGTGAAATATATATTTTAAATATCTTTTTCCAGCTCTGAAACATTATACATCAAAGATACAAGATTTTTCTGATCTAGTACGTGTCGAAACATTTGGGTTTCGAGGTGAAGCTCTGAGTTCACTGTGTGCATTAAGGTATTAATATTAAACTTCTTATTAGTAGAAAGTTACTATATGCACAAAAATAACTGAAGTCAACTTTTCAGTTTGCCATTATTGATAAAATGAGGCTTTGGAAACTTCCAGTTCCTTAATGTGAGGTCAATTTTGAGCAGTAGGTTGCATGACATCCTGAGTCATTTCCAACCAAAATTATTCTACGATTCTAACCATGTGAAATTACTCTATGATTCTAAGCACCCGATTGTACAAAATTTAGTGTTACTTAAGTATGCAAATCTTTGTAGGTGGAACTGTGTACTTGCATAAGTGTTTGATCCTCTGATGTAAAGCACTGTAATATCCAAGTGCTGTGTTTGCTAGGCTGTAACTCATTAAAACTGTATTTAAACTCCTCCCAGACAAAATACACATTTGAAATAGCACAGCTTTTGTACACAGTTCTGTGCATCAAGAATATCCTGCTGTTATGTATTAGTACAAGGAATGTAGCGTCCACCAAAACCAGACATTAACTTCGCATTTTATAGGAGAAGAATGAAAGGAATACAAATAAAAATGTTTGCATTGTAGCTAGGAAAATCTTACACTACTCTTCAGGTGTGTTTTTTAGTTGTTTGTGGTGAGGAGTTAGTTTTAATTAATTTTAATCAAATGAATAGTATTGATGTAGTTTCTATGCCTGATTAGGTCATGAGGAATGGATAAGAAAATACAGTGCTCAGTGAGTAATCCTGTTGCCTCTCTCCTTCCATTAGTGATGTTACCATTTTTACCTGTCATAAGTCTGCAAAGGTTGGGACTCGTTTGGTATTTGATCACGGTGGTAAAATTACTCAGAAATCTCCTTTTCCACGACAGCAAGGAACAACTGTTAATATACAGCAGTTATTTTATACTTTGCCGGTGCGGCATAAGGAATTTCAAAGAAACATTAAAAAGGTAGGTTAGATCAGAAATTATTAATTCAAAGGAGTGTCATACCCCAGAATTTATTCACTGCTGAATGATATTCAGTTCTCTGTAGAATACATTGATTATGTCAGACTATTTCATGCCTGTCTTATGTCTTCATCAAATAAGAAAACAGTCTTCCTGTATGCTTTTCCTCTTCTGTTTTGCAATGATTGGTTTTAAAGGTACGTTCTGAAATTTTCAGATTTTGAAGAATCAATATCATGATCACTTCTGTGTATTTTAAAATCAGGGACTGTTGTGTTGTGAATAAATATCAATCTTGTAAACATGCTGTTTGTTTTTGAAGACACTATTTTTCACATTTTTTTAAATTTAGTTTGTAAAGATTTTAAAAAACAGTAAATACCCCCCCTTTTTGTGTTAACTGCAAATATTGAATGTTTTGTTTATACATTTTTGTTTTAAAAAGAGACATTTCATATAAATGTGAACTTTATTTTTTCTTTAACAGGAATATGCAAAAATGGTCCAGGTATTGCAGGCATACTGTATTGTTTCAAAAGGAGTGCGGATTAACTGCACTAATCAAGTTGGCCAAGGGAAAAAAACCTCTGTGGTATCCACTACTGGAAGTCCTAGTTTAAAGGAAAACATTGGAGCAGTATTTGGGCAAAAACAGGTATTACTTTTATTATTGAAAAGAGAGATAATATAGCTGTATAGAGAGATTTTTAATATCTAATAGCGGGGATGTAGGAAACCTTTAAAAACCGTAAGAGGGTGGAGCATGTGTTGGCTTCTAGCACACCCTACAGGTTGAAAAAGGAGAAACAGTGCAGCCTCCACGGATTCCCTTGAAGTTTCTAAATCTGCTTAGAGATGTTTTGATGGAAAAGAAATTATTTAGGAGATAGGGTTACTGCTTAGTATCTCTCTGAAGCCAGTTTTATGAGCTGTTGTGCCAGCAAGCCTCTGAAGGTTTGTGCTTTTGAAAAACTGGGGGCACCAAGGTCTGTACATCACAAGAACAAGCAATTTAAAAAATCCTGAAAGTGGTGTGATGTGAAAGTCTTAATTGGGGAACAGAAAGCTGAGGTGTTTCTAGCTTTTGCAGCCTCTTCCTGTGAAACTAGGTTTCATTAGTTCCTGTGAACCTTTAAATGGGATTGCAGTCACCCCTGTAGAGGTGTGGACTGTGATGCTTTCTAAGTAATAGCTATAAAAATAATTGTTATCCTCTAGAAGAAAGCAAAGATGAAAAAAAGCATAAAACCAGCCTTCCTACAAATATGTATTACAACCATCAGGAATACTGAGTGGTTGATAGCTGCTGGTTGCCGATAAGCACTCTTCCCTTCACAGTGCCCATGTAGAGATTTCAAAGCTTGTTCGTGCTGTGGCTGGAAGACTGGATGAAGGATGTAACTTTGTCTTGCCACGTAGCAACAAGCATAGCTGAAAATTCAGTGTTGTCTGAGTAGAATGTTCAGCTTATAGCCTGCTTATATAATATCAAATAGTTAAATGTAAAATCAGCAGAAGATGCTCCAATGACAGAAAAGTAATAGTGGCATGACCGGGAAAATGTTTGTGGTAAACATATCTGTACTTAAGCAGCTTGTGATTCAAATACCATATCTTTTCTAATAGTTTTATTGTTCTTTCAAAAGAAACTTCTATTACTCTTTTTGCCTTTTCTTTTTGCATAAAACTTGATTAGATCATATGTATGTACCTGGAGAGTCCAAATTGTGTCAATCATTTTGGTGTTCTGTCTATGTACATTTCAAAGTAAGGGTCTGTGGTAACTAAGGCAAAAGTAGTGATATCAAAGGATGAGAACAGCTATTCATTAGGGCATTGTTTCCGTTTCTCAGTAAGCAGTGCTACTGTCTTCTAGTAGGTTTGGGTATGTCAAGTATTTGACTTGGTCAGCCAACTTGTAAAAAACCATTTTATCAAACAGATTTTAAGGCTAATAAATAACAGTAGAATAGAAGGCGAAAAATCTATACATGTTTAATGTTTCATTTCCTTTTTATTTTTTTTCAGTTGCAGAGCCTCGTGCCTTTTGTTCAGCTACCTCCTAATGAAGCTGTTTGTGAAGAATATGGACTCAACGCTACTGACATGCCACAAAATCTTTATAGGTAATTAGAAAAGTACAAACCACTGTTGCAAGTGGCATTTTACCATAACCCAAAATTAAAAAACAAGAGTGTGGTGGTTAATAGTAACAGCATAGTAGGTACTGGTATACAGTTGGGAAAGACCATCACTTGATTTAAAAAGTTAATTCGGGACTAAGATGTTGCTAGTCAGATGAGTGGGAAGAGCAAAACTACTATTCCTTGTGTCCTAGTTAGTTATATATTACTGTAATCTTCTGCTGAATGTCGCCTTTGTCAGTGCTCTGAGTAGTTGGATGGATGAATTGCATCTGTTGTTTATACCTGTATTTCTTCAGTAGTGTTACTGAGAAATGGTATGAGATGAATGGGAATCATTTGGTGTAAGTAAATTACCCTTTACTTTCTTAAAGTGTATTTTTTTCTCTCTCACTATACATGAGATCAGCAGATAGAGGCATCAATATCTGACCAATGACAGTTCACAAATTACTTCTCTTCTGCTTTCAGAGCAGAAAAATGACAAATGCTACTTCTTTTGAAATCAGAGCGAGGTACTTTTTCAACTATCTGATGCCTTTTTGGAGCTGAACATGTAGCCTTTGTCAGATAAGGAACTGGGAGAGGAAATATGTATACATATTTACTGATGCTGTATAACAGTGTTTCTTTTAGCCCCTTGTAAAATATTCTTCCATTAAATATGCTCAGAGTCAGAAAAATTTCTTTTGCTTTGCTCCTTCATTTTACCTTACTGTTGTATTATTTTTCAACAGTATTACAGGCTTCATTTCTCGTTGTGATCATGGTGTTGGAAGGAGTATGACAGACAGACAGTTTTTCTTTATCAACCAACGTCCATGTGATCCAGTAAAGGTGAGGTTTTTATTTTTCTAACATCACCAGCACTAACTTGTTTGATATTCTCTGAAAACTACTGGATTAGTAGCTGGTAAGTATATTTGTGGCTTGATGCTGCAAGTTCCTGTGTCTCAAGTTTTTCTTCTGCATTGTGTCTGTTTGTGTGAACAAAAGCTCAATCATACAAGACAGGATTTAGTACATTAATTGTTTTGAAGGGGGTTAAATAAGACATACTGGTGGGAAATAGAAGATAATAGTACTAACATTTATTGTTTTTCACCTTCTCTGCAGGTTGTCAAGCTTGTGAATGAAGTTTATCACTTATACAATAAACACCAGTATCCATTTGTTGTCCTTAACATTTGTGTAGATTCTGGTAAGTTATTAATAATTTTCAGTAACTTCTGTAAAGGCTATAACTTCATTGAAGAATAAATTATATTTATTTAGAGAATATTGTAACTTTTGTCTGTATGACTTCCTGCACTGTGGTGATTTTTTGATCTACAGTTGGTGAAGGAGAGAGAGGGTCTAGCAGTGGTTCCACTTTTTTCCCCCCTCCACTTTTGCTATACTCATAAGTAACTTCTTATCTCAAGTAATGAGGAAAAGGCAGTCTTGTTGTTAGCTTAAATACAAGAAAACTCGTATCATGTTATGGCACAGAATTAGCTTCTGTTTTGTTTGCTGGAATGTTGAGAGAGTTAAAAGTTTCATTTGCAGACATACTGTGAATGCTAACTAACTGTGGCTTTGGTTTTAATCCTGTGAATAAAAATGGAGGGTGAAAGGGCAGAAAACTTTGATCCAATGGTGGAATTTTTTTTTTTTTAATTTTTCATTTATAATGAGGTGTTTTTTCTTTTTTCTTTAGAGTGTGTTGACATCAATGTAACTCCAGACAAAAGGCAAATTTTACTTCAGGAGGAAAAGCTTTTATTAGCAATTTTAAAAACTTCTCTGACGGAGATGTTTGGTAGTGATGTTAACAAACTGAATGTCAATCAGAAAGTTCTGGACATGGCAGGTAGGACACAAATGTGAACATTTTGTGTATGATATGTGGTAGAGAATTGAAAATGGAATAACGTGTTTTTAAAAACCCGAAGAAGAAATGAAAAAAAAGTCTGGCTGTTAATTGATATACGTTTCAGGGCAGATTTTCATGTATTACTTACATTGAAAGGTTGTTATTGACATCAAATAACAAAGGAGTACCCTAAGTTATTAAGTGACTTCCAGTCAACTTTATGGGGAAAAAATTAGCACAAAATTAATTGATAATGCTTGAAAAAGATTTCTCCCAAGATATTGGAAGAGATCTGTGTTTCCTTTATTTAAATGTCCTTGAGAAAGAACGGTTAAAGTCTCATAAATAAAATCTGAAATTTGAGTATGAGTTTATTGGATTTTGAACTTTGATTCTTTTATGATAACTACAGAAATTGCTGATTCTCTTGTGACTCTGTAATCTTTCAAAATGGCTTTTCTGTGTTAACACCCCTTCATCCTCCTCATTCATTTCAGCAGAATCCCTTCTAATTCCCTTTTTTACTGATGTATAGAATCAGTTGTATCCTGATTCTTAACTGTTATTTAAATTAATCTTTAGTAAAATACATGTGGGACTGACAATCTGTGAGGTTGAAGTCCTCTAATTGTCTACAAATCACGTATACCAGAAGTATCTATTGTGCCAGCTCCTTAACACCTTGCCAAACAACTTTTATAGTGACCGTTAAAGTGTAAGAGCAATTCACTTTTCATTGTCACTCAGTCATTAAACTCTTTTGATAATACAAATAAATGTGCTGATTGGACTGATTGCTGTTCCAGTTTAAAAAGAGATTACAAATTCATTCACGCAAGTACCATTAAGTTTTTTAAAGATGTAACTGCTTGTCTGTTGGATATTAATGCATTTCAGCCACATATTCAGCCACTGTCTGAAGCTTAAGGGCTCCTTTGAGGAGTTGCTGTTTTTCTATCTCTCTTTTCATTCCCTTTACTAAAGCACATCATTTAATTCGTGTTTCCAGCTAACTTAGAATCTTGAAATATTCTGTATTCTGGTTTTATTAGGCAACTTGAAGAAGACACTTCCTGAAGAGACTGAAGAGCCTCGGGTAGAAGTGGTGCCCGACTCTGAGACTGAAAATCCAAGTGGTGAAAGAAAAAGAATATTTCAAGATTAGATC
>VYZW01030171.1:0-11367 GCA_013401315.1 Balaeniceps rex | reverse complement strand
GACTGAAAATCCAAGTGGTGAAAGAAAAAGAATGATGACTCTTGACAGATTAAGGGAGTCGTTCTCTCTCCATCAAACGACAGAGAGTAATTTTCAAAGCCCTAAAAAGGTAAAACAGCAGCACAGCTCCCCTAGACAAACGTCACTTGATAGCGCTTTGAGTACCGTGAAGACTCAAAAGGCTGTTTTGAGTAAGGAGTCTGAGAGTTGTCATAAGATGGACTCAAAGATGTTGATTCCAAGCAGATATTTGAGAAAATTAGAAGATAATACAGATTCTGGATTCTGTAGCACTTCTGAGTCAGATGCTGGATGTAGTACACCAGAAGCTGGGAGCTCCATCAATACTGAAAGTGTAATTAATCCTCCTGAAGAAGAATTGTGTAGTTCAGAAGAACAGCTTCAAAATGAATGTCTTAAAACTCTTGGATGTAGCGAGAAATCATTGGAATGTGATGTTCAGGTCTTGGGCACTGAACGTAAGTTGAATCAAGTGAATGACTGGACTAATCAAAATCAGTTACCTCAAGAAGCCAATAGTTCTTCCCCAAGAGTAAAATGTTTTAAAAGCAGAAGCTTTAAAAGTGAAGCAGATGACTTCAAGGCAGGTAAATGTCCGGAAGTGAAGAATACTAGGAGCTATATGCCAAGTGTTGATGTACTGGTGGAAGTTAAAAAGAAAACGGTGCCGCTTGAATTCTCTATGAAGGTTTTAGCAGAAAAGGTAAAAAAGGTAATACAGCAACAACAGAAAAGTACAGAAACACAAAAGTACAGAAGATTTAAAGCAAAAATTAGTCCTGGAGAAAATAAAGTAGCAGAAGATGAATTGAGAAAAGAGATCAGGTATTTTCACCTTCTTAACATGTTGTATTCATCAGTTAATAAAACAGTTAAGGAAAAATATAAGACCTGTCTTGGGGGGGTGGGCAGGAGGCTTACATCTACCTGTTAGTTTTGGATATATCTTTTATTTAACTTACGCCGTTAAAATGTCCATTTGACAAGTTATTTTACCTGACAGAGCAGCTATTTGAACTAAGTGCAAATGGAATGTGGAAAAAAGACACTGAAAAGGTGGCCACAAACACCATAGATTTGGCTTAGTTCAGACTTGCGGATTTGCAGTGTAGTCAGAGAAACACCAAATTTCATGACAGAGAACACCACTCTGAAAAGACTCCATATCTCTCCCTCATGTGAATTTGAAATTTGGTGAGACAGGGCTGTAAAATAAGTTACATTCAGGTGGTCACTGGGCAGCAAAAGTGTATGATTCGTTAATTGTGGATTAAATAAAAGTGTCAGGAAAGCCTTCTGATTGTGAAAAGAGGGCAAGTATGTCAGCTGCCTTACTTCAAAACTGTGATGCTGTCTTCAGTGTTATTCACTTGGACCGTCACCATACTACCCATTTCTAATTTTTAAATACAGCCACTGGTGATAATAAATGGGAGAATCCTGAATGAGTCCTGTCTTAATGACGGATTGTGTTCTGCTGGAAGTGGTCTCATCAGTCAGTGGCAGATTCCAGATAACTGTACTCTTTCACATTCATATCCTGCTTAAATGAGTGTTTGTTTTTTTTTTTTTTTAATGTAAAGTCTGTTCTGCAGAGGAGAAAAAGATGTTTTTAAGTTTTACAGTCTAATATGATAACTGATGGGGTGTAATTTATAATCTGTTTATATTTTCTATATACAGTAAAGAAATGTTTGCAAAAATGGAAATCATTGGCCAGTTCAATTTAGGATTTATAATAGCAAAGTTGAATTCTGATCTTTTCATAATTGACCAACACGCTACTGATGAGAAATACAACTTCGAGATGTTACAACAACACACTGTTCTTCAAGGTCAGAAGCTGATAGTGTAAGTATTTTCAGAGTTTTAACAATAATTTTTAAGTTTAATTCAGTGTTTCAGAAGGATATCTATAATTATATTTATGTAGTATTTCCCACATTCAAAACACTTATGACAAAAGTTGTTTTTACATTCTGTGTTTCAAAGAGTCAATCTTCACATGAAAAATAAATTCCACAGATACAGTTGTAGCTATGCAGCGAGTCAGTGGTCAAACAGATTTCACAGTGGGCTCACATGGCAACCCACAGTTTGGTAAGCATGGTCATACAGTGAGGATATTGGAGACTGCTGTTGCAACAGGGAGTGCTGCCCAACCAACTTTGCTGAGTAACATTTGGAAGTAATATGTTCAGTAGTGAGATTTTTTTTTTTAACAAAGCGAAGTGAAATGTTTTAATTAGAGAGCTCTGTATTAGTATCTCTAGATTGCTTCTGAAACCTGTCTTAAGTGGTCTGCACTATGTATCTATGCAATACCATCTTTTTCTCTCTCTTTCAGGCCTCAAAATCTCAATTTAACAGCTGTAAATGAAACTGTATTGATTGAAAACCTGGAAATATTCAGAAAAAATGGGTTTGATTTTGTCATAAATGAAAATGGTGAGTTTGGGACAGAATTGCTGGAAGTAAAAAAGTTCAATGGTTTCATCTCATTTATAATGTAAAAATCCCTTTTGGTAGTTACCAGAAACTTTGAAATAATATGTTATATATTATAGTGTATGGTTGGTTTGTTTTTTAAGACTTATGATTCTGTGGTCTCTTTGGGCTATTTAACAGAACATTGTAGAGTATTCATCTTGCCAGCTTTTTACAGAAGTTTCTGAAGACTCTTTGGAGTCACTGTTTGACTATATGACTAGATGTGTATTTTCTGGCTGTGTTACATTAAAATCCTTTTGTTTTATTAGTACAGTTGCTGGTCCCAGCAGAGTTAGATGCAGGCAAATGATAAATTTAGAAATTTTAAATTAATAGATACCATTGATAAATAATGTTCTTTGGTTTTCCTTATGGCTTTAGCATTGACTTGCTATGTACTATTGAGCAAATTGCATAACCTGCAAGCTCCTTATTGTTTTCCTTCTACAGTAAGGGTAATGAAAGTGCTACCACTTTGGTATTTGGGAAGTCACTACAGATTTTTTCCATATTCTTCATTCCAGAATCTCCAGTTTTTGTCTAAAATGCTGTTAATTATCAATCTCTTACCAACAAAAATCCTTAATTATTTTGTAGTCACATAACCTCAAAATAGCTTCATAAACCATTTGTTCTTTGAAATTGAAGGGTTTGTCATAAATTAGATATATCTGCTTTTAAGTTTGCAAGCAATTCTTTTGTTAATGTTAAAAGGATATCTGCCATAGTTACCACTTTGGTTAGTTAATAACATCCATCAAAAGACTAAATTTAAACCATAGCATATATGCAGATAGCATCATATTAATGTATTAAAGTAGTTTCTCAATTTTTCTCTCAAGAAAAAGTAATTTCCTGTAGTGCTCTGTTTCTTTATTAATTATTGCAAATCTTTCAGCTCCTGTAACTCAAAGAGTTAAATTGGTATCATTGCCAACAAGCAAAAACTGGACTTTCGGTCCACAAGACATAGATGAGCTGATTTTCATGTTAAGTGACTGCCCTGGAGTCATGTGTAGGCCCTCCAGGGTCAGACAGATGTTTGCTTCTCGAGCTTGCAGAAAGTCTGTAAGTACAGCACTTGATGCTTGTTTTCAAATAAATACCATATTTTCTGTTTTATTATAGGTGGCTATATCTATATATATTGCAGGGGAAGTTTATTTACTATTGAGTGTCATCACCTAATATCCTTCATTTTGTTCCTTGTGTTTTTGTCTAGAGTAACTTGGGAAAAATTTCCGGTAGTTTTTTGTTTCAAACTAGTGCAAACGAACACTTAGCTGTATTTTGTCTTCCGTTGATCTTGTAGGTCTTTCTGCTTTTAATGCCTTGCACAGTATCTTTTGGCTCCAGTAGCTGAAGTACTGGTCTTATCTGTGTCAGTTGTCAGTATGGAGAAAGAAAATAATAATTGGGTTTTTTGTCTTTACTTGCAGGTGATGATTGGAACTGCACTGAATGTGCATGAAATGAGAAAACTGATCACCCATATGGGTGAGATTGAGCACCCCTGGAACTGCCCCCATGGAAGGCCTACTATGAGACACATAGTCAGTTTAGACTTGATTTCACCAGAATAAGTCAGTTTCTGTTTATTAACATTTTTGCTTTTAATTCTTGGCGGTATGTTGTGTTTTTATCACGACTCTTTGAGAAAAAAATTTTAGCAAGTCTTCAAATTTGAAGAAAATAACACTTAAAGGCATTCAGCAAGGTTTCATTGTTATTCCCATCAAGGCAACAATATCGACATACTGGAATTCATGTGTAAATAACACTTCTTTTATTGCGATTTACTGTGTGTATTCCTTATTTTTGCAATCAAGACTTTTAAAAAATAAATGTTTATATATAAAGATCAAGAGTAGGTGAACCTCATTTATAGCAAATACACTGATTCTTACGTGGAATGTGAATTTAAGTCTCCAGTAATGCCATAAAACAAACGTTAACCTTCTATGTTTATCCATCCTGTATATGAGAATTTTAAAGAAAATGTAAATGATATACAAGTTAAAATACTTTTTTTTTAACCAATACTAAAGCTGGGTTTCATTAGATAATTACTTCAAGCATTAATATTGCATTTAATGATTAACTTACTGGCATCCATGTTTAATGCTTGAGTAGAATAATTCATCTGGCATATTTACTTTTAATTAGCATTGTTCCCATCCATATTCCAAACATTTCTTTTCAAGAACAGGGATTGCTTCTCTGAGAATGAATGGAAAAAAGCTGTCTCACCAGGCACTGCTGATCAGGTCAGTCCAATTCTGTCTCAGTAGAATTAAAATAGAAAATTGTCTTTCTGAATGACAAATCCATTAAAACAAACAGCTCTTCCATTTCTGCAGGACCAAGATTTGACCTAAGAAATCTTTGGTTTTATTGCTGCTTTTTGCCTTAGCACCTCCATTTACTGCCTACGGAGTGGAGCAGCTGTGGCGCTGCTGGTGGTGGTCTGGTGCCGCTTCTCTGAGCTGTGGCTGACGTGCAGGGCTCAGGCAGAGGCCGTATATGCGTTGTCTGTGACTGTCACGCGTATGGGCGTGAATGGGCCGAGTACCATGAATAAATTGTCTTTATTATGTGTGGAACATGTGCAACGTCTGCTAACTGGTATTTTCCACCCACGATTTCTCTGTGTTAAAATGAATGCGGACAAGGCCGTTTCTCTCTGGTCCTGTGTAAGGCAGAATTCATCTCCTGACCCAAAGCAAGCAGAAGGACAGCCTCTCCTCAGCGGCGGGCTAGCCTGGCTACTGCCACAGTGCCCTCGGCGGGGCAACGGGGAGGCCGCTTCCCTGAACGCAGCGTGGGGAAGGGGACCCGGTGGGGTTTACCCCCGGTGGGGTTTACCCCCGGCGGGGCTGAGCCTCGCCGACCTGCGGGGGTGGTGCGGCCCCCGATAGGGAGCGGCTGGGTGCTGCCGTGCGGTTGCTATGGTTACGGCAGCCTTCGCCGCACTGCGGCTGCGCGGCGCGGGGCCGGCGGCGGCAGCTGTGAGGCGAGGGGCGGGGGCCTGGGGCGGCGCGGGGGCCTGGGGGCTGGCGGCGGTGAGTTGCGGGCGGGAAGGGCTTGCAGCACCGGGCTGCCCTCGCCTTCCCTCGCTCTCCCACTCGGGCCCTTCGCGCGATTGATCTGATACTGTAATTGCCCTAGTGGAACGAGGCGCTGGCTGGAAGCAAGCGGTGGTGAGAACATGGCGGTTGCTTGAGGCTGTCCCTGTGAGCCCTTGCCGCTGCAGCACGCGGATTTGATTCTTGTGTTAGAAAGCAGTGATCGTCAGTCTGTGAAATGAGTGGGAATTGTGATTACAGCTGTTCAAGCAGTCCTATACCCTTCAAGTAGCCCTTAAGTGGTAAAATAACTGTAGTTTTCTAAGCTATAGTGGTTATTCTATGTTGTGGTTCAATCTGCAACTCTTAACTTTGAAAGCGACTTAATCTAGTGCAGCTATAACTTTCAAGAAACTCACCAAACTCGTATCTTTTGAAAAATGGTTTTCAACTTTTCTACGTGATTAAACCTAGACAACTAAAAAACTCCCTAGTAAGGATGGAGACATTGTGTAGCAAAAGTAAGTCTATTGACAGCACTTCTGTCGTAGCAGTTTTGATGGACTTGCTAAAGGTAATTCACAGGCATCGCTTACTGTTAGCCTTGCGGTCTGCCTACGACAAGCTGAAACCATTGCCTTGAGGAACTGTTATTACAGAAATAACTTAAAATACATGCATATACAATAAGAAAAGATTGATAATTTTTCATGTAGTTAGCTGTTCTGTTTTTTTTTTCTTTTTTTATCAAATAGCTTATAGGGGGAAAAAATCTTTACATAAGACAGTAACTGCCCAGAAGAAAGATACGTGTTGAGACAATTCAGTAGTTATGGCAAAAGATAAGAAGAAAGATGGCAAGAAGGGAGAAAAATCTGTACGTCTTCCTATTCCTGCACAAGATACTACAGCTGAGAGTAGTTCAACAAAGCTGACAGATTTGCAGACCTTAGTGAATAGAGTGGAAGAAACACAGGCAAACCCAGTGATATCAGATAAAGAACCAGAGGAGGTAGAGGAACCTCCAGTCCAAGATGTTCCTCAATACTACAAGGAGCCTGTTCTTACTGAAGTTATTGTAAAAAGGTATGGTTGTTCATCAGTGGAGTCAAGAATTCTCATTTAAGTATCTCTGGTGTACCCACTGTCATACAAACACAGATTTGGCTCTTGATTTGAGGCAGTGAATCGGGTTATTCAGACCTAGTAGCTGTGACACCTTATGAGACTGATACAGGTGGAATTCTACTGCCCTCTTGCATCCTAGAGTGTTACTGGCGCTCTCTGCTTGCCAAAAGCCTCATTCTTTTAGCTTGCTCACCTACGGTGAAGTTTTGTCTAAGTATGCAGACAGTTGGTGAAGAAAATGTAGCTCTGTCATTTCATGTTAAGTTGTTGCTGCCTTTTAATGTTTAGGGCTGCTCGTATCCCTTAAAATATCCTAAACTGAGGAAACAGGTGAATGGCAGTATTAACCAAATCCTATGGTAGTTCAAGGGGACTATATGTAATGTTTCACATACTGACCAGGTTGCCTGGTTGCAAGCTAGTAAATGCTACCAATGTGCTTTTTTTTCCTTAATTGAAAGAAATAGGGTCTGAGGCAACACAACAATTACGTTAAATATTACAAGGAAGGTGCAAAAAAATTGGAAATTTTGTTGTAGCTGATTTTTCTACACAAGATGCAACAACTAGCCTGTGTGTAGACCATGGTAAATCAGAGGTCATTTATTATATGCCTGTTTTGATTTAGGTCTACTGGCAGCAACGTGAAATCTTCATCTTTAGTTTGTTTTTCTTGTAGCTATGAAGGTGAAAAAGTCCATGGATTGTATGAGGGTGAAGGATTTGCATATTTTGAGGGGGGAAATACATATAAGGTGAGTGTATAAATTTAAAAAAATGTAGTAGTGGATCAAGTTCTTTCTCTAGAACAGGCAGGGTATTTTAATGTAGGTGGTGGTTGAGCACTTAGAATGTGGTAAGCATTGAAAGCTGTGTTGGTTTCTGGCATCAAAACTAGTAGTTGGAGGGGAATTAATATCTTGTCATTTTGAAATCTTACAGTTGCTGTAGGCTTCAGTTGTGGTAATAAATTTGCAAATGATGCCGTTCTCTTAATTTTGAAGGGCATGTTTTCTGAAGGGCTTATGCACGGACAAGGGACTTACACGTGGGCTGATGGAGTGAAGTACGAGGTAAAGTGCAATTTAACTTATAACCTAACACAATTACAGCCAATTAGATGTGCAAATTCAAGGAAAGTAGGTAAGTTGCAGTAATTGGTGCAGTACAGGTGGCAACTACAGAACTATGGCAGTGATTTCAATCACAAGCCTGACTTCTCCCAGATAATAGGGGAACAGTGAGTCTCTTAGTTTTTTTTAAATGTTGTAATTTAATCTTTTAGGGAACATTTGTTAAGAATGTGCAGATGTTTAATGGCCGTTACACATGGAATGATGGCAGCATTTATGAAGGATCAATCAAGAATGGACTTCGGCATGGATTTGGATTTTTCAGGAGTGGTACTCGTCCCGTTTCTTACATCGGCTATTGGTATAAAGGCAAAAGACATGGGAAGGTAAGTAAGAACACCAAATGAGAGCATGGTCTTGGGTGACTATCTTCTAGAACAGCAAGCACTCTTGTGGGAGGGTTTTGCAAAAATGTTTTGTGCCATTACGTGGTCTTATGCTACATAGATATTCGTTTTTCCTAAGGATCTTCTCTGAAGTTGTGAGTACTAATTGAAACAATTGGGATGGGATCTTGTTTGCAGTGGAAGAGGTGAGCGGTAGCCTAAAAGAGTAATTGGCCTATTATGTGGTTTGTCCTTTATGCTGCTCCAAGTAGATGATGACACAGTCAAAACTGACGACTGCATCAGTAGCCACGTAACAATGACAGAACAATTAGCTTCCCAGTAATGACAAAGTGATCCTGCCTCCCAAATGTGTTAAGCAGACCAAGTATGATAATTACAATTAAGACTGCCTTATCTAGTGTAAGTAACATCTAGTTCCAACTTTTTAAAGGCAAGTAGTGCTTTTATCTGTCTCCGTTTTGTGCATCCAGATTGAGACACTCTTCTGGGCCTGATGTTTTGAAGACCAATGCTCAGCATGTGAGGAAAATCCATTCTAATCACATGGTTTTTTGTTCTGTGTCACTAATGAGACACTAAAATCACACAGGCTGCTGTGGATGGTCACCAGTGCAATGGTCTGTCCAGTTTGTTCTGAGAGGAAGCTATCAGATAGAGAAAGACAGGACAATTAACGCTGTAGACCTACTGTTGGAAGTTGGATTCTGAATGAGTCAGAAAACTGATCTGCCTCAGAGTAACCACTGTGATTAAGTTGCCAAAGTTAGCTCTCTGAAAGTATTTCCAAGTGGTTTGAAAAACATGGTAGACTTTGACATAATGTAATATGATTTTTTTTTTTTGAACACGTGGTCTTTTTTAAGGTCTTAACTAAGATTCATCAAAAGAGGTTGCTTTTTTATTTAATTTTATCACTTCAGTTGCTTTCAGTACAGTGTCTCAAAGTGACTATAAGTAGGAGCGTGATTATGTGTCTTACGTAATTTGTATGTGATGTTTTATTAATGTAGATGAATATTTAGGTATTTAAATTGACTGTACTGTTTGTTTCAGGGTACCATTTATTATGATCAGGAACATACATCTTGGTATTCAGGTGACTGGGTAAATAACATCAAAGAAGGATGGGGAATGAGATGGTAAACGTGGTTAACACTTGTTCTTACCTTCGTATTTTTTTATTTTACATATATTATCATACAGTTTCTCCTGTTGTTTCAAATGGATACAACTGCTACCAGTTCATAGTAGTGTGTACTTTCTGCAGTGGAATAAATTGTACAAAGTGCTTTATAATAATAAAATAGACCTTCTTTATAGCTTACATTTTCATGTTGGTATATTTCTGCTGATCATTCCCACAAAAGAATGTCTAAAGACAAAATCCAAAACCAGCTTTGGGTAAACCACAAATGAACATTGAAAAACAAATAAACTCGATTGCTTTGAACAGATGGAGCTGCTTTCATGAATAAATTAATTATTTGTGGAATTACATACAAAAGAATATTTTGATTAGCTATGGCAAAGACTCTTTGGAAAAAAAAGAACTGGTTAATATTTTTACAGTGACTTGTAAGTTAAAAATAGGAGGTAAACGGGGTACAATCAAACCTCTGTATCCATGTCATAGTGAGCCAACTTTCAAATTAATGCTTATATTTAGCATTAATAAATGCTAAACCTGTTAGCAATGAAGTTTTGCATAAACCTTGCTTTCGTAAGATCAGAATTTACTATGAATGAGTCATTAACTTTTATTGTTTTCTTGCAGCTATAAGTCTGGAAATATCTATGAAGGTCAGTGGGAGAAAAATGTACGTCATGGAAAAGGAAGAATGAGATGGTTGACAGCTAATCAAGAGTATATGGGACAGTGGCTGTATGGCATACAGGTATTAATTTTTTCCCCAGCAACCTCTTTAGTTCAGCATCTGTCCATTACTCTAGTAAAACTAGTTAGGGAGTTTTGTGCCATATCGAAGGAGCTTTGTGTGATTTATGCCAGTTGAGATAGCGGAAATACGCTGTTTATTGTAAGTTGATTCTCATGTTAAAAATACTCAAATTTTTAAAAGGCTTTTGACTTAGTCTTACAAAGTCATAATTTAATTTGCTAATGGAAAATATAAACCTTTTTCATTAAAAAAAAGCTTAAGAAGTTACATGTTTGTGACTATACTTAGCTTGAGATATGACTTCAGCAGTTGAGTATATGTGGCAGTTTGCTTCTCTGTCACCTATAAAATATTAGATAACACTGTTCCCTCAGAAAAGTTTTATGATGGGAAGAGAAGATTTCTGGCATTTTCTGTTCCTTCCATTTATTATTCTGTTGGAAAAAGAATGTGAGCTACTTCCTCTGTCTTTTCACTCTGCATAAAATTGTCAAGGAGTCCAGTTTCTGGAACATCGTGGCATGTTCTCTGTCTGGCATGGTGTTCCTCACCTGGCTGTTCAGCATTACAGTCAAAAGGATTCAGGCGGGAAGGATGCCTTTAGGAGTCCTGTTGGTAGAGCTTGCTCAAGTACGTGTTGATTCAGAGTATCCTCTCAGCGCTTCTCCCATGCACCTTTGCAGAATATAGTTCTGTGAATGGTTTGAAGTAGTGCAGCTATCAACTGGGTGCTTTTATTCGAGAGATTTGCCAACAGTGACTCTTAAAGATGCCTAGGGGATTCTCCTTTTTGAAAGTCTGGACCTGTAGCAATTGCAGCTCTTCTGGAGACTTTTTTTTGAAACACAAATTTTTTTCAGCATGGATATGGCACCCACATATGGTTTTTGAAGAGAATGCCTGCATCTCAGTATCCTTTAAGGAATGAATACATAGGTGATTTTGTAAACGGGGAGCGACATGGACATGGGAAGTTCGTATATGCCAGTGGAGCAGTGTACGATGGTGAATGGGTTTGTAATAAGAAGCATGGCAAGGTGAGTATTGACTAGTAAGACAAAGCTACAGACAACACCAGAAGAGACTATTCTGCTCTGTGTAGTGTATCTCTAGATTTCTGTATGGAAAACTAGATTCAATTTGCATTGTGGATGGAATCCCAACGTGAAGGGCAGAGTCCACTGAAAGCAGTAGGAGCCCTTCCAAGGACCTTGCTGGGCCACAGATCTGACTCTGTGGTTAGATGTGCGTTGTGCGTATAAAGAAATACTTTTTACTGTGG
>VYZW01030166.1:244037-260541 GCA_013401315.1 Balaeniceps rex | reverse complement strand
CGCCGGGCCGCGGCCGGGGAGGCGACCCCCCGCACCCCGAGGGCCGCCGGGACGGAGGGGGGTGCCCGCCGCCGCCCGCCCACCGGCCCTTCCCGGCGCGGCGCTGCCTGTTACCTTCATCAGCCTCCTGCTGGCCGCCATCTTGGCTCTGCTGCTGCCGCCCCACAATGCATGGCGGCGGCGGGCAGGGCGCTAAAGCCCTGCGCTTCCTGGGGCGGCGAGCGGGGGCGGGCCCGGCTCGGCTCCCCGCGGCCCGCCCCGTCGGCCCCGAGCCCTATCGCGGCGCTACCCCTTCAGAACCGGGCCGGCGCCGCAGGCCCGGGCAGCCCCCAGGGCACAGGCCCTCCTCGACGCGAGGCCGTGCTCCTCTCAGCGGCTCGGGCAGCGCCTGTGCGGGGCGCACGGCTTCGTCCCGCGGGGACAGTCGGCAGGAAACGCAGCCCGGGGAGCGCACACGCTGCCCTGGGGGCTGAGGGCTCCTGGAGCATCCTCTCTCTGAAGGCTGGTTGCCTGCCCTCCTCCAGTACTCGGTGATGCCTTTTGTCCGAGTGTGTTTTTTAATCATCGATCAATGCTTTAAAATGCTGGCGTGGCTTATTTTATTTACTGTGCATCACCCCAAATTCAGTATCAACTTCCTCGTGGGGAAAGAGACACCAACCCGTAATTACAGGTTTTGTCAAATAAGCCCACATTATGTTCAGAGCCCTTCACAACCTTTATTTCTTAGTTTCTTAAAATACTCTGAAAAGAGAGGGGAGGGAGTTTCCAGAAGAGGTACCTGACCCACAGAAACCATCCCCAGACCTGCTGGTCTCTGATGAAACTCACCTCTCAAGTGCATTGCTGGCCTTACCTTACCACGACCAGTTCAACCCAGCCTCACCCCCAAGCTTCCAGCCTGCTGTGCCCTGCCACAATCTCCTGGAGAAAAGCAAGCTGGGGAAGAAGAGATAATGTCACTGTCAGTATTAATCAAGACTGTAATTTGCCATGTGCTTTTTAGCTCTTTAATGGAGCGCTAATTGTAACTGCTCTCCAGCTCTGATCCTCCCCAGCTGGCCTCTAGCAACCACTGTAGAAGCAGTTCAGATGTCTAACCATCGGCATCCAGTGTCATTTCAGGTGCCCTAGGGTATCCAAGACACAGGGCTAGCAGCTATGGCATGGGACATAAGTTACTATACTATATGACATCTAAAATGCCACCAGACATCTGTGTCCAGGCACCTGACTTGCTCCCTAAAACATTCTCTGTTGACCCAGTGTACTCAGGAATTACTCCAAGATCTGCTCTGCCAATGTGTGGCCTTATTTCCCCTTTCCCCCTCCCTCATGTAGGTTGATGTCCTCACTTGATCTAACACTTGTTCTATGGAAAAGCTACTTTTGTCACCTGAAAAAGTTCTAAGCTCTAAAATAAGCTTTACAGACTCGGACAACGTGAAAAAGGAAATGTTGTGGTTATTACAAGAGGCTTTCAAAAACTTATAAAAATGCAACAAAAGTTGTTAGTTATGAAGCACAGGATTCTAGTATGCTACCTTAAAATTATTACCTGAACAGCTACTTGATAATCAATATTTTGCATTAACATAGTGCTTATTGCTCCAAAACTCGATTAACATTTGTTAATAAGGTAAGCTATACAGCACCTACAGGAACCAACTTAATACTCACCTACTGCGTATGGGTATTATTAAATAGTTTGTAAATAATTATATTATGATCTTCAAAGATATTTAATATTATGATAGCTTTATTCTATCAGCTATTTAAAGATTATTGCATCAAGGAAAACAGAGTCAGAGGAAACTGAAAATGAAAGAGGCAGACCATCCTTGTGAAGTAGCAGAGAGATGTAAAGCAAGCATGTGTGCTCTGACTGCCTGGAGAAGTTACACGCGTGCCAGGCAGGTACACGTTATGTGAAAACAGAAGCTGCAGAGACTCTCTGAGGATTCATGATGTGCCGCTGAAATGGGATCCTGGTGGTGAAGATTTAAAAATGCTGACATCTGATAAAAGGGCTAATTCAGATTATATGCTTCTGAAATTTAGAAATACCTACAGCTGATACCATGGTAACTTGGAAGAACAGTTCTTACAACTTATTTTCCAGATGTCTACAAATGTGAAAAACAAGCTGCTTCAGATATTAACTTGATTTATTTATTTGCCAAAACCCTATTCATATCTTCCTCTCCTCTTTATTTGACTGCATAATTTTCCAAGACCACGATGTCTTTGAGTATTCTCTAAGCATTTTTTCCTCAAAATATAGTTATTCAGGCCCTCGCCTATACCTCCACTGAGACACATAGCCGCCACACACAAAAGACAATACTAGAAGCACCACAGGAAATCCTGAATTTACTATCTGTAATTTTAACCCATGAATTTATAGCTTGTAAGAAAGTGTCAGAAGTATCTGGGATAATTATAAGATAATCCACATTTCCTTTGACAAGAAAAAATACCACCCACACTATAACTAACAATAGCCCAGCCAGTTCTTAAGAAATCATTGTTGAGTGTAGCTGTCCTCACAAATTGCCGCTTAATGTTGAAATCCTTTATTACAGCAGCGTGTTTGAGAAGTTTACACAGAACTAGGCACATTTCACTACCTGCCACCAGTATCCTGGATCCTTTCAGTGTCTTGTTTCAGATGGGATCCAGAGCAAACACTGATGCATATCTTGTTTATGAACAAGGGCTGTGGAACCATACTCATTGCTGGATCTCGCCTGGATGCCAGTTACTGGTAGTCATGACATGCTGTTGCACAGTCTTGAAGAAGCAGTACAAATTTCCTTTCAGACAGAATTTCATCAACTATTCCTCTTACTTTCCTGTTAGCAACAAGACCCAGGCCATTTATTATACTGAGTTTTGCAGATGCTTCTGCATTTTTTAACCTGTTTTTTGGTGTGGTTTCCAGGTTGTATCCATTATTTTACTTGACAATTAAGAGTGTCCAGAATACAGGTTTTAGTGCTTATCCTGTGATATCTTCAAGGGACTGGACACTACATTTATGCCTGCCCACTCCCAAAGATAACTTTCTGTCACGTTTCCACTGTTTTAAGGAATGTAACTGTTCAACTTCAAAAAAAGAAACTGTGTAAACAGACTTTCTGAACAGGTGAGCCACAACACAGCCCAGCCCTTGAAAGCTTTAGAAAAAAAATTGTTCTTGCTTATTTACTGCTATGAAATAGCCATCTGAAAGAAAACAAAAAGACTCATGAAAACTGAAGGGCAGGAGGAAAGAGTAAGAATAATTTTGTTGCTGTATGAAACCTTAGTACCCCCACATCTTGCTTACAAGAGGGACAGGTCTATACACCTCAAGAAGAATACAACAGAACTAGGGAAGGTAAAGAGAAGGGCAAACGCAACGATCAAGAGGGTGGAATAGTGCCATATTGAGAGAGACTAAAATGGCTGGGGCTCTTCCACCTGCAGAGGAGAAGACTGAGAAAAGATATGATCAAGGCTTACAAAATCGTAAAGGCAGTGGCTAAGGTGAATACGAAGTTGTTATTTATCAGATCTTACAATACTAGAATGAAGGTGCACACCATGAGACTAATCAGGCATTACTAATAGCCAAAAGACTTTACCTTTTTTCACAGCAGGTAATTAATGTCTGGAACTCCCTACCACAGGCTGTAGTAAAGGCAACAGTCAGCAGGTTCAAAAAGAAACTAATCAAACTGGGTAACAGGTCTATAAACAGATAAAAAAAAGAGAATAGGCATGGAATCATCATCTAACATCTCTAACTGATGCCCACGCATTATGGATGCTTGGGAGTATGAGATGAACAGACTGTGGGCTTGCATGCTGGTCCCTAAACAGAGCATCCCCTGCTGCCATGGACAGGCAGAGAGTAGTGGGCTAGATGGACCTCTGTTCTGGTCCAACAGGACACTCCTTACGTTCGGGTTTCCTTGGATATGCTGGTTTGCAGAATATAGACAGAATTCAGATTTCAAACTGACTCTAATTCATTCAAAACACATTAAAGGGATCTACCTGTAATCCACAAGGGCAAAGCTCATCTCCAGGAGCAACTAAGATAAAAAGTTATAACAATAATTAATGCCTTAAATCATTATATGCCTCTCCATTGGAACTGTTAAAGGTAAAAGGGATAAAAAAAAATATGAAGACATGCTTAATTTATTTTTTGTTGACAATCCTCCATCCAATATTCCTGCAAAATTGCCAACAAATTAAAGTTTTTATATAGGTTTTCTTGTTCCTTCAGTTTCTTAGCTCTCTAATGACAAGCATTTTAAAGCAATTAATTATGTATGATGATTGTTATCTGACATTTGTTCTATCAGGTAAGTATCCAGTATAGAATTATAAACTCATTTTCTTCTTCCTGCATTTTGTAGGTCATGTAGTTTATTAAAGCGATTCTGTCCTACACAGACCCCTTTCCCCTTGAATACAGTATTTTGTAACTGTTTATGAAAAACTAAATACACTAAGTTCCCTTCACCTCCAAGAAAAAAAAAAAAAGGGAGTTCTGTTTATTTCCTTTGTACTAACAGTAAACATATAACAGACCCCAGCTCAAGTCCACACTGCACAAGCCCTAGTAGATTCTCAAGCTTTTTAGTACTATGGATATACCAGCTCATGACCGATTTCTTTCATTCCTAACTTTGTGAACTGCTCCGCCTTCCATCCCTGATCACATAACACCTAATGGACTATGCAGGAATTTGCTTATATAGAAGAGTCATGCATATCACTATGTTTTTAGCTGCCTTGTAATGAAACACAGCAGCATGAAATAAAGGCCGAGCCCGCACCCAGGCCATGGTCAGCGCTGCATAAACAGGCACAAAGCAGAGAAAATACGGAGAATTGCTCAGCAGGTGAGAGCTCGGCTCAGACCTCACCTGGGCGCAGCATCTTCACAGTTCCTCAGCACTACAAAACAATTTGAAAAACATTCCCTCATAACTGCACTAACAAGATTTTGGTAGAAAAACATTTAAAAATAGCTTTAATAAAATCATTGCCAAATTACACTGTGTTTCAACAGCAACTGTTTCAAGTGTGCTGCTGGAAACTGATGTACAGATGGCGAGGGGAATGTACAAAGTATTACAGCAACTATACTATGAACTTTATGCTGCAAGTATATGAGTTTTCTATTCTTGCTGCATTAGCTTCTATCAACCTGAACCAGAGATAGGGTCCCACGGTGCTAGAAGCTCTGAATATCACATTGAAAAAGACGGTCTCACTGAAAAAAACTGAGAAGCCAGTGGTGCATCCCTCTCAGAATAACCCAGGAGATAGGACAGCTGATAAATGTGTGCCATTTCTTGGAAGACCATTTAATTGCATGTTATGGCAGGTATCTTGGGGCCTTCTCTGAATGCTGAGGCCAGGCAGGTCCCAGTGCCTGAGGAGTTGCTCCCCTGCCCTGGTTTGGGAGGGTGGGAGGACTGTCCTGATGTAAAGGTTTTAGGTGGCCCTGCTGAGTTACAGTTCAGGATACAGTAACAAACACCAGACCAACAGCTTTACAAATAAATTGTTTATCTCTGAATAACAGTACAGTAACAAATACTAATCCGTAGTACAGTTATCTGGATTGAGAAAACAGCAAATCCAGTAGCTCACCAATACTGGGCTAAACTTAATATCCAGGCACACAAAGACTCCCATACTCATGCACTACCTGGACTTGCTAATGAACCATCACATCCCACCTCTGCTCTCTCTCTCTGCCAGTTCTGTCCCTGGTGGGCACAGGGCCTGGAAACGCCATCGCTGAGGGTTGACCCTGGCCAACAGCTAAGCACCTGCATGGCCGCTCCTTCCCTCCCTCCCCAGCAGGGTGGGTGAGAGAATAGGAAGAGCAGAAGTGAGAAAGCTCTTGGGTCAAGATAAAGACCTTTTAATAAGCAAAGGAAAGAGGAAGGAAAAAAAAAAAAAAAACAAAAAACTGGCCAGCAGCCAGATTGAGCCTCAGTCTTCCCAGTCAGTGCTACAGAAAAGAACACCTTCCCCGCCCGGAAGCCACAGCGCAAAGCAGCAGAAAACCTGCAAGGGTTTGAAAGATGCTCACCTCCAGGAGGAAGGGAACAGCATGGAGTTTCTGCCAGAGACTGTGGGTGAAGACATGGTTCTGCACGGCTTGGACTCCCTGCCAGAAGTAAGGGCAGGCAGCAGTGCATCTGTGGGAGAGAACAGTACGCAGGCAGCAGGGCAGCAAGAGGACTGGCTGCCTGGCAGTAGGGACAGCCACCCCCAGAGTGCCCTAAAGGGCTTGGAGAGAATATGCAATGTCCTTCAAAATAAGAACTGCCTTCTGAGGAAGGGAAGCTCTCTGGCAGTGTGGCAGGAGGCAAAGCGGCTCAAGCAGAAGAATGCTAAACTGCTTCCACTGCCAAGCAACTGGAAGAAAGATCCAGGCAATTACACGAGACCACTTTCAAGGCAATCAGGTCTTGACTTCTTTCAGATGAGGACACTAAATGAGACACAGGAATCAGTAATGGACAGATGTTCCTTAATCCTAGAGCCTCCAAGACAGCAACCATCGAAATTTAGAGTATTCTTAGCTTGACATAGCTATGACCCTTTTGATGGTCCTAATAAGCACTCTGAAGTAGAGCTTCCTCTAACTACTGGAGAATATGGTCTATATCTTTTGAGACATGGATGAGGATGGTTTCTTTGAAGGAGAGCTGACTGATGGCAGGGGAGGATAGGTCCCCTCTAATGTGATAGAGGTTTCAAAGGATTACACAATAACAAATGAGCCTCCAGAGCCAAGTGAGCTCTTGCAGAATGCAGATCACGAAGTGAGATTTTGCAGCAGAAGTGTTAGCAATGGAGGAAAAAGGGATGGTCTTGACAAAGGAATCTGTGTCATTGTGTTGGCCGATAGGCTAGGAGATACAGAGATTCCTCTTAGTCATGCAGCAGTACCTTATCCAAGAAACCTCACTCTAATCAAACAATTTGCAAGAAGTATTATTATTGGCCGGGAGCCTCTGCTTGTGCTAGCTGTGTGGGAGGAGGTGCAGACTATAGCATTTATGTAGATACCAAATGTAGTTTATATAGCCAGAATGTGAGGTTCATCTCAGAGACTCAAGCATTGATTGAAGACTTGGATTTTAAAAAATCAGACCTACCGAATTTTAGTTTGAAGCATAATAGAAAAAGGAAATTCAGATAAGAGGCAGCATACTATCCTAGTAGGGACAGACTGCCAAATAGCTCCAAAATGTTTGAAACTTAGTAGCATCATTCCTATTTCAACAGAGGTCACTTGGATGCCAAGCAGCAATTATTTGTGTGCTGTGTACCTTAATGAAAGAGACTGTGATGCGGCAAAGGCAGAGGTCTACCGGTCTACTTCCCAAAGCTTGCAACCCAGCAAGAAGCAAAAGTGAAAGTGTGACCTCAAGGCATGAAATGGCACACTAACCAAGAGAAGCAGGAGCAAAATTCAGCAACAATGAGATTTGTTACTCCATCTGCACAACTACCTCATGCTCCACTTGATATTCAGGTGGAGCCTGGCCCATCTGTGGATGTTTTGCTTATCAGCTGACTATCAGGGACAGTCAATGCTGGAGGATCTTCCAAAGGAATGTAACTGCTGTGCACATCAGTGGACAAAGAGACAGAAGTTGCACCTCCAACACTGGAAGTACCCTGGTGGTTTATCTGAGAGTTTAATATTATGGAAGACACTCCTTTCTTCAATCAATAGAAGAAAACCTCACATAGTTGTTCTCACTAAATTTCATTTTATCTGGACAAAACTTAGAAAATTTGTATTATTTAATTAAAAAAAACCCAAACCAAAAACCTAAACTTTATTTGACTTTAATTGTTAACACACAAATGTCTCTTCCCCCATTAGATGGGCATATAGCGCATATCTGTATTTAGAAAACCAAAAAAGTGCACCATTTCCTGTTCCAATTGAATTAAGCAGTTTTTTCATTGACTTCTAAAGTGTAGGATTAATGTACCAATTCTTTTCTATCTCTAGATCTAAATACAGACATTTGTACCATAAATATGTATGTCTTAATTGATACTGCACAGAGGAGCGACTGCCAAAAACATTCTTCTGCTAAGACATGAATTAAATAACTTTACACACTATAAGGACTACATACACTCAAGAAAAAGTTTTCCTTAGCACAGATTTTAAAAGAAAGGATTCTGCTCAGCTAGCACTAAGGATCCAATTTTGCAGCGATTCCACCCATACGCAGCAGTCCCCCTACACCAAGTTACATCCAGAATCAGTCACCTTTTGTGCACTTTATAACAAAAAATGTTTTTGTCTTCTGTAACTGATTAAATAATTTTCCCTGTATAGATTTGTTTGCTTGAAATGTTACAATATTTTACTTGTTAACTTTATTTTTTTTTATATGTAAATACTTGCCTTGTTTCTAGTGTATGATTGGCTCTGCCTATAAATCCTGTAAAGGGTAGCTCACAGCTAAATTATATGTGGACTATTTTAAAATAAGTGAATATTCAAATGTTTAAATTTAAAGAATATTCTTTAAGATGATTATTTGTTTAGACCAATGGAAGGTTTACTGGTTTTTATAGCATTGTTGGCTTCTGTACCTATTTCATTGTTTGTCTTAAGATACAAATTTGTTTAGGCTTTTTGTTTTTGAAAACTTGGATGTTGGAGATATAGCTTGTTTTAAGTAAGCCTTTATTACAATAGCATTTGCTTTTAAACCCACTGTTCAATGAAGGACAAACTTGTAAAACCTTATTAAAGTTATTTTGCCCTTGCATTGTATTTAGTTCCATGGCTAACTCATAAATGAATCTCTTTGATGAGAAGCGGATTTTGCAGATGTAAGGCGACAGGTCTAGCAGGGATACTATTGATTTCTGCGGATAAACGAATTTGTACCTCCCAGATGCTGGGACAGTTCTGGGCCAATTACACCGTACACATTAACACTGTCCCAGGAACTGTTCTGACTTCTGTCCTGCCTGTACAAGTACCTAAAGACCCATCAGTAATTTAGAACATGCTTTTTTAATCTTTTCAATTTGTGAGCCATATCTAATTTACAGAAAGGAAACTTAAGCTTACTACTGGCATAAGACTTCTTTTCTTACTTATTGCTAGATGTCTTAGAAGTAGTCCATAACCCTCCGCTCTAACATAATTGATCCACTCTGTGATTAGAAGAAACAGCATTTCTTTATAACATTCAGCCATTTTCTAGANAGAAAAAGAAACACTTGCTATTAAAGTAGTGCTGCCCACGCAGAAAGCAAACAATTTTAAGTGACTGCAGAAATGTAGCTAAAACCATTAGATGGCAGCAGAGCCCACGACACGAGTGCTCGGCTGGCAGCACGACCCCAAGGCTGCCTTTGCGCTACCTATCGCTCCTGTCCTAAATGGCTCCAGTGTTGCCTTCAGTGTATTTTAAAAAGAACTCTAATCAAAACACTTGCTCTTCACCTACGTGTTACATTATTTTTTGTATTTCTCACAGGTGAAGTAATCTGATCTCTATTTTGCAAGAAGTGATTTTTCTTTCTCTTTTAGTTTATACGAATCTTTATATCTGCGTCCAGTTTGGAAAAGCTTGTTTAATAGCAAGCCTCAATTTTGAGCCAAACCTGACTTTCTAGTGTTCATGCCTCAGACAAGTCTATTTAGGAATATTTCATTACAGAAATGTTACTGTACTTAAAAGGTTCTTTTTTTGTTTTTGGGGGTTTTCGTTTGTTTCAGTGGGGTTTTTGTTGTTTTTTTGTTTTTTAATGCCTGCAATGTTACAAAGAAATATCTAAACTCGAACATAATGGAAGGGACCAGATTACAAGACTCCAGGCACTTAAAAGCAAAAGTGAAGGTCTTTTTACAGCAAATAAACTCTATGGAGATTGTTTCCAATCCTTAAAATACTTTGATACTTCCTCCCGCTACTATAAAGTATGTTTCATTGTGACTGAAAAAAGTTTAAATCTCACTGCCCTAATTGAAGAAAAGGTGTAGAGACATCATCTTTTGCCACAATAAACTTTACTAAAGATAGTATGAGCTCAAGTGATACAGAAAGGGTTGAGGGAACTATCAAAAGGCTGTTTCTCCAGTTGTATAGCTAGAGGTTTGGGAAACAACAGATACAGGAGTAATCTAGTGGTCTAGAGCTAGCAAGGGTCCTGAAGATGGACTTGGTGAAGTCATGGGTGAAGAAAAGGAGGGGCAGTATCAGGGACAGCTTGGAGGTGGCTTCTGCGTCATTTGTGGGGAAGCCACAGGGATGGTAGGAGTCGACGTGTTTAGCAGCGCCCGCTGGGAAGGGGGGAGGGCATTGTACAGTTGCTGAGAGCCTGGATCAGCCATAACCTTATGGCTCATCAGCCACAAATCAGGTTAGATGCCAGCTTGCAGCAACCAGTAGGAAAGTGAGCTGGGCTCTATTCTGTTGAGTATTAGCTGTGAACTGGGCTGCCTGCCATTGTGGCAGGCACATCCTGGCTCGTTAGATGGAGATCACAGAGAGTGCTGCTGAGCCAGGCCGAAACAGAAAGTAATATAGTAATAGATGTAACACTGGATTTTCCTGTGGCATCATAAATACCACGAAGTACAGTTGTCTTGGATATCACCATCCACACGTAACCTGCAAATTCGCTGAAAGATTAGGCAGATGAAGGACAAAGATGGTATCATTTGGCAGTGGACTTCAAGGGTGTTGAAAGGATAACTGGCAGGTCTTACATCCCAGGAGGTGTCGCTTTTAATTAAAACAACTGAAATTTCCTCAAGATGCACAAAGCCCTACTAGTCAAAAGGATTCAAAATACTACAAAAGCAACTGCATGTTCACAGGGAGATGGCATTAGATGACTGATTATTATTTTCATGTCTAATTCTATGTTTAAATAGGCCCATAAACCACCAATTTTATATTAAAGGTGTATTTCATTCACATCCAGGTTTTAATTTGAAGAACTATTGAGGGGTAATAGAATTAACCAGAATACTGAGTGTAGTTTTTAGTAAATTAACTTTGAAGAAAGCCATCATCTCTCAGGAACCACACTTCCTGCACAAAATCAGAGAAAATGGTCCAGACTCCTGAGACTTTACCTATACCCGTGCCCTCAAAATTAGACTCCCTTACTGTACAGGCTATGAGCTTCTGAGGATAGGCTCAGGCATGGGTGAAATTCAGCCCTTTGAAGGTAACCCCGTAAAATGGAGCCAGAGCACTTGTGCTTGCCTCACTCCAAGAAATACTCTTTTAGAGCAAAGCTGACACAGGCTGGAGATGCACTGATAGGTGCCCTTCCCAAGCAAGGCTTACAATACTCCTCTATTCTTAGCTCAGTTATCTCTGTACACATTTGATGGAGCAGACTCTGTGAAATAACATCACATTAAGCCAAGTCTAGTTTTATTAGATTTCAGTATTTTAAAACCCCCTAATATTATTCTAACCAATGAAAAGCAGGAGTGTCATCCACTTGAAGGGGATATATTTTGCTCTGACTTTTTACCCCGACCTTTCCTGCACAGCACATTTCATTTTTATTACCCAAGCACAACTGAGGCTTGCTATTGAAGCTGTCGCATCCATGTAGAAGGAGGAAGCAGGGCTGAGATTAGCTACTTGCTGCTTATTCATAGAGTCAGGCCTGTGACAAGAAGGCAGATCCCAAAAGTAGGATCCAGCCCTTGAGGCTGGCACATTTAAAGCATGCTGGTTGACAAAAAGATTAATCTGTATTAGGTATGCACCTTCTTCATGGCATTCTATGGATATGTCTTCAGCTCTTATTGCCCGTAGGGAAAGACGTGATGAACATCGTTTGGCAGGGAAGGTTTAGATTGGGATCTTCTTATGATAAATCACTAAAGAGAATCATTCCTTATGTCACTTATTCCCCCACCATATGACCAAAAGCATGTCCCCAGCCAAAATGCTGGCATCCTCCATTATATTTGGGCTTGCTTCTGGTTACATGCTAAGAGACAAATGCCTTCAGCCCATGTCTCCATGGGTGCCTGTCCAGTCACAGGAGAGCCCATCCTGTCATGTATTAAGAGAGATTAACAGATATGACCGTTGAACCACAAGTGGACTTTTGTCCACACAATGGAAAAAGCAGTAGAGTGGCCCATAGGAATGGTTCTGCCACCTTGGATCTGGCTCCCAGTCCGTGGTTCTTCACACTCGCTTTACTGAAAGGATCTGTTCTAAAAATAGGTAGAATAACAGCATTTCTCACTCAGTTGTTGACTGTCCCTGCTGCATTCCCCAATTCAGCTGCCCTTTAGAAAAGCAGAGGAGAATTAGCAGGAGTATTGCTAGTGCAAGATGTAACTATCAACTTCTGCTGTCACTTCTCATAAATCACATAAATTCAATTATTAAAAATTTAAGAATATTCTATATTTTAGGTCACCTTCATTTCTGGTTCTTCTTCTCTAAATGTTGTCATAATTTTCCTTCAGATCATACTAGTAACTTAGTTCAGAAAGTTCCAGCACAACAGGGTTTATAACTAATCTATGAAACACCATGACCAAAAGGTTGTCCTAGCTTTTTTACTAATACTATTCATCCCAAGCTAAGAGCACATGAAGAAAGTTCTTAATGCTTTGAATAATCAAATCACAAAGTAGGAAACCCATCTGAGTTTTAAACCAAACTCACCACATATTACTGATGATCTCTGAAAGAGCTTCCCAGTGACAAGAAACATGGTAAAGACAAAAATTTTTTTTTCAGCAGCATTTACATCGCATTCTATATTGCAAAATAGAACTCCAAATTCTCACAGAAATCACTATTACTTACCTTACCCTAGTAAAGAAAGACAAAAGGGCCCAGGGAGAACAGAACTTCCATGGCTTATAGCTTTTAGAAATTACCTGTCAAGTGTGTAATTTTAAAGTAATTGTCTTCCATTAGGGCTACAATAAACAGCATGGTGGAAAATTCAATCTGATTAGCTTTTCTAATGAGCTGCAGGAGGTTGTGGAGGCCAGAGCAGAAGAATCTTAAACATTTCATCACTGATTACAAATCTGCCTCTGAATTAATCAGATAATGAAGTGCATAGATTTAATGAACCTAATGCTGATCAACAAATTACCAGTGATCCTTGTAGATTTTTGGCAGGCTAAACAGCTTTTTTCTAAGATTTCCTAAAGAGGAAGGTTACAAAAAGTATGTGCTCTGTATGTAGGGTTTTTATGCAATAACCAGTAGATGTAAACTTTATAATTTACACAATTATTTAATTTACTCACAATGTGTTCAAGTTCCTGTTGGGTCTCCAGGAGAGCTGTTGTTGTCACTGATGCAATTTAATTGAGACAGCAGCAATTAAAAAGACGAGCTAAATCCTGACACCTTTTAACTATAAACTCACTGGAACAAGTGGAGCTCTTACTCCGGAAATGAGAGCAGAACAGGTTTTAGATATTGCCAACGTACTATGTGCAAGCCCAAATTTCTAAACCCAAACTATCCCTTTTGGTAGAACTACTCACCACAACTAGCATTCAAACTGCACCTGCACTGACCTCCTGGTGCCTGCTCTGCATTCTTCCCTCCTCCAGCCATTTCTTTTCCCTCCATGCATTCATGATGCTGAAGTTTAATTACGTACTTCCATTTTGCAACAGAAAAACTGGCCATAGTACCCCAAAGCAGTTGTATCTATCGGGGCGAGAGAACAAAACAAATAAATGCCATTGGTACACAACGCTATGTTTAAGTTTCAGCAACTCCAGTGCTCCCTGTGAGGGTAACACCTTTGCTGCAGCTGATCAGCCTGATACCTATTGCTTGTGAGCCAGAGACCTTGAGCTGGGTTTGAGGCACAGGGAGAAATGGTTTCGCCTGCTGTTTCCTCTGAGTTTTGGAATACTCTGCTCTTGGGATTTCTTTTCATTTTCTGCTTAGTCACCAACTTAATACTCACTGAAAGATCAAAGCCATTACTGTTAAAATCTAATATACTGCTCTTGGCTACTGCCAGAATCAGGGTATGGACTAGATAGACCTTTGCTCTGATCCAGTATGGCAGGTCTTATGTTCTTATTATGACTTAAAATTTACTTTCCCCAAAGGGATGAGCTTGTAGAAGTCCATCTGTCAAGTGATTCATGAGAAATGGACATAAAAGAGAACTGAGTATGACTAACTGAATACATTAAAAAATTTAAACAAGTATCCCTGGCAAATGAATACTTGAAAGATCTTAAATAAAAACACTAAGAACTTGAATTTGTCACCTCTCTAGTATCTGTTTTGCATTTTAAATGGTTGCACCTTTGATGAAACATTTTTTTAACATTATGTATTGCCCTTTTCTTATAAAAACATATGTGGCTTTTCCTTTCTTTCTCAGTTGTTTTGGATTAAAGAAGAAGAGGCAATTACAGCAATATCAAAGAAAGAGACAGAAGCAATCGCATGGATCAAATTATTATCTCATTGAAATCCAGGGGCCTGTTACTTGCAAGTTCAGTCAGACCAGGATTCATCCCCAGTGCTTGGAACAGTGGCAAATTTGTTTTAATCCTTGTGCATTACTCATCTGTGCCCAATATGATTTATCCTGCAATCTTAGGTTTTTGATATTTGTCTGAATGGTTTTTAATAATAGCTCTGGCAATCAAAGATATTTTGAATAAAAATGCTGAACTTCATTTGTAAAGTAAATTTTGTACGAAATTTCATTTTTACTTCAATTACTGACTTCAAATGTTCAGAGTCACTGTGAAAGTAGAGCTGATTGATAGACTACTTTTTGAAAGTACTTTCTACGACAATGTTTGTTATTGAGGAGTGGCAATAAGCTCAATTTTATGGCAATAACCATTTTATACATTATTCCTGACATCAGTGTGTATGCTTTCAAGTGGTGGCATGCATGTGTTGTAGATATGGTATCTTTATGATTCTGATAGGGCATAATCAGAATAGATCAGCCAAGCCAATAGATACGCGACTGCATCTAGACATGGAATGGCATAACACTGACACTCATATAAAATAATCTCATTTTTCTGCCAACTGCAGACAAAGCATTGCTCACTGTGGTTTTGAGGGTGACACGTCTCTCTAAAATGTCCTTTTCTAAGCACAATTTCAAGCATCAATTGTCTCATTGCTTTTGCGTTTTCATGACAGGCTTCATTTATAATGTTAGAAAACAGGACGCTGGAGCATCAGCAAGCTTTTCAAAACCCCTAAAAGAACAGGAATTCTGCTGGATGCCATCTTAAGTGAAATGCAAAGATGGCGACATCCAAAAATAAACAAAGATGAAAACTGTGAAGTGCTTCACATCCCACTCTGCTGGTGATGCTCAGCTTGTCTGGATATCAAGCCCTACATGCGTAAACTGAAAATAACCCAGAGAGCCACATTAATAAACCTGAGAGCCAAAAAGTAAAAATTAGTTTAACTGTGTTATTCACAGTAGATTCAGAGTATTACTATTTGTTTACCAAAAAGAAACTGAACCATTTCTGACCTGAAACTTTTCTCACTGGAATTTGGAAACTTTGGAATTTTTTCTTGCTGTGCTGACTTACCTGTTCTCCCCCACATCTCTGTACAGGAATTCTACAATGGATGTGAAACAGCTTAAAAAACCCCCACAATTAATTGGTTATTTCTCAACATAAAATACTTAAATAGAGATTTGTGGTGGATGATACCAACTTTCAGAACCTCTGAATTTCCAAAGTATTTTTAATATTGAAATTATGACTAGCATTTATATTTGTTGTGTCTGATGCCATTTGTTCTCATTCTAGATAACTTGGGGATATTTGATTAACTAATCTCTAGTTATTTTGGGGTAGTCCATGCAGGCTGAGGCCACTTCCAGGAAGCCCATTAATAAGCCACCAAGACCTCACCAGTTTCAGGAGGCAAAGATATATACAGAAATAAGAGATCGTGTTTATCTTCTGCAAATCATAGAAAGGACTGTGTCTAAATTCAGGCTCAAGGCGGCAGTTTAGGTTTGTTTATTTGTTTTTGCTTTTTCTCTTCTTTCTTGAGAGGAAAAGCAATGGCAGCTATATGTATTCAAATCTTAGTCTCACCAAGTTTTTCCTTTAATTTCAGGGTGGCTAGATTTGGTCATGAAACTTCAGTCTTTACAACAGTATGATTCAAATAACTATTTTAGTACTAAACAACCAACAAATTTTCTGCAGACCTCTGTTGATTCTTCCACATATCCCATCCTGTGAATCACAAGTACTTCTGTCTGAGCATTTTTCAAAGACTTCTAAAAACGTAGGGCAGGATGGATCCTCAAGATATCCATGACCTGAGCTCTCTGTAAGCTACGATCAGTGGCAATTCTTGAGACACAAGAAGGCTTTTTCCATATCCCACCTACCTGTACAAACAGACAGAGAAAGAGAGTGAGGGAAACAGGGCAATACAAATAATAGTTAGCTCGG
>VYZW01030166.1:208261-243623 GCA_013401315.1 Balaeniceps rex | reverse complement strand
CTCTTTTCAGACTGCAGAGTCCAGAACTAGATACAGCAATCCGGCTCGAGTCTCACAAGTGCTAAACTGAGCAGAGCAATCGCCCTCTATTTCCATATGTGCTTTTTGCAGATGCATTCAGTCTGTGATAGATGACAACTCTTCATGCCATCCAGCTACTTCTCCACTACATTCCTCTGCATTTATCTCATGGAGAACTGAAGTATTGCCACAAGTAACCAAGAGGAAAAATAATTCCTGATTTTAAAGTTAATTAAATGGCTGAGAGTTAGCAAATCTCCATGTGTCCCAACCCCGAGCAGGCTCAGCATCATTCCAGCTGTGTACTATGGTAAGCATAAGGAGGCAGTCCAGAGAAGTCTGTTTACTAGAGCATAATGATGGGTCAAAGAAAGTTCTTGGCAGGCTACATAAGCTCATGGGTCAGATGTTATGCAGTCCTGTTTTATCTCTTGTCTTTTATGTATGACATTCTTGGGAAGTTCTTCAATAACAAATCTTCTGTTCCTCTTCTACATGTTGTTCCAATGTCTGAAAATCTACAGTCTGAAAATCTAGGTGCATGGTTTTGTTTACAGGTGCTTGAATTCACACATTTGCTATTGAAACTTACTGTCAGTAATTCCAATCCATTTAACAAATCTAACATTTCCACATGGCTCCCAAATTCCTGCACCTCAAGGTCCTTCAGGGCACATGGTAAAAATTGGATGGGAAGTCCATAAATGATGCAGACAGATACTGCATTTATCTGTAAGGGTAAATCTTTAACAATAGAAGATATGCAGAACACTAATGGATCAATGTATATTCTTTATATGAAGCTAAGAATGCAGGCTAGTCTATCAATCAAGTTGTTTTTCTTTGTAATTTTCTCCATTTTTGCAGAACCCTGGAAAAAGGAACATTGTAAATAGTGGTTGCTGATAGGAGAAAACCCCATTACCAAAGATTTAAACTGTGCAGGAGCAAGAATAGCTTTCAGGTCAGTAATGGATTTTAATAAAATATTTTTAAAATATCCATATGCTTTTAAAGTTGTGGAAATTTCTTTTTTTTTCCCCAAGAAAATGAGAGGTTTGCATTTTCAAATACACAGCAGGTATATTAGGTTAGAACAACGCAACGTAAGGCCAACTCCAGCAGTCCTTGCTCAGTTCTTACTTGGTCAAAGCTTCCATTGATCTCTGAATGAGTGTAAACTGGGCAATGACTTCAGGACATGCTTTACAGATGGGGCTTCACCCAGAGGCTTCAAACACAAACACACTTGTTAAGGTTATTATAGAATGAGTCTTTTGGTATGAATTCCCTTCATTAAGGGTCCCACAGTGTCCCTAATAAAATCAGTGGAAATTTTCCTACTGTCTTCAGAGAAAGCATTTTGGGGCATTCAGTGGACATTCACAAGCAAAAGCTATTGCTATACAAGTGGGTTAGAACTTGGGTGAGGCTTTAAATGGAGTAAGAAGAAACAGGGATGCTCTTTGGACAATGTAAGAGCAGTTTATAATAATAATAAATGCATGGAGAGGGCCAAATTCACTGCTTTCATCAGCTGCTCTGACTCTTGATTTGAATGAATTTCTGTCCTTTTACTCCAATCTGACCAGATATCCTGGCCAAATACTTCTGAAAGCTTCCAGAATATCTAGTCACACAACTGAGGACTTGCTAGATTAACTGCTTGTACAAATTTGAGTGACCCAACTGCCACATGTTCACTAATCACTCGGGCCTGCTGGCACCCTGGACCTGTGGCTGCTTTTTCAGTCGTGCAGAACTGTGAAGGTTGCAAGTCAAATCCACTTTAGCTGAGCAAAGCGACTTGTATGCCATTTTTTGAATATATAGCTCTATAAATCTCAGTATAGCCTTTTGAACTGTATATTACTATAGAACTGTGGGAAACCCCTTTTGGGAGAGAAGTGGCACAGTTGATATTTATCACTACAAAGCCTATTGCAACACACTGCCTCTTTCCTTTGAAATAAAAGCTTTTGAATTACAGATGATCAAATATATTCACACCCCAAGCGAAACCAGAATATTTCTGGCTTTTTGCCAGTATCGGCTTGGGTGTGAAATATTTGACATTTTGCATTAATTTTTTAGAGTAATAAAAGCACTTTCTCAGCTAAAATCTCTTTTGCCATCCAGCCAGTGCCACTGGTCTTGCAGCTGGTTTAGACACATACCGGTAAATCTATAGGTCCCATGACTGGAGAGAACAGTAGTCATGGGCATTGTGCTACATGACTGCTTATAGATGCCAGCACGGTACAATCATCGATCACATCTAGAATTTGACATACTAGCAATGAGCAATACTTTTGGATATATTTTAATAAAGGTAACTACATTAATCTATGCGTGTGACCAGTGAAACAAGGCTGCTATACTCTCTGTGTGCAATGTGGCTGAGTTAGCACTGGTACAGGCATCTTACCTCAGCATTTCCAAAATCTCTAGCTCTGCAACCTGAATGTTGCATTAACTTATCTTTCTCTTTCATGTATTGACATTTCTTTCCTTTGGGGAAGGAGGCACAAGATTTTAACGAACTGAGAAAGAAGATGTTAACCTTGTAAGAGGGATCAGTCACAGAGTGAGTTCTGAGTTCATCTGTAAGACCCGCGGTTATTTCAGCATTGCTGCTAACAGGGTAAGTACTCCTCTCTCCAGGAAACGAGAAGTCACCCCATTAAACCCCGCTCTTGTACAGTTAAGGGAACAGAGGCTGCTGAATCTGTGAGGAGCCACAGAGCAGAGGCTGACAGATTTCAGACCGCTGAGCTGCCCAGCTCCTGTTGAGATGCAGTGAGGGAACAGATCACACTGTCTCAGCAGGACCTCAGAGACATTTGCTTTCTCTTTCCTTCCTGAGAAAGTAGAGCTGTCAGTCCTACTTCCAATGTCTCAACCACATTGTCTTAGCT
This sequence comes from Balaeniceps rex, assembly GCA_013401315.1. Lineage (NCBI taxonomy): Eukaryota > Metazoa > Chordata > Aves > Pelecaniformes > Balaenicipitidae > Balaeniceps > Balaeniceps rex. The sequence continues at coordinate 240,684 of VYZW01030166.1, read as the reverse complement.
GTAATTAAATAGAAATAGAGAGGAAGAATAAGTACTTCTCTTCCTGCTACAACAGTTACTTCTAGCATTCGATTCATCTCCGAGCAGAGATCTGTCACTTGGAACTTCATGGGACAGAAAGGATGCTGCCACTTGTGGGTCTGCATTTTTAAAAGGGAACATTTCTAGGTATAAAGTTGAGACTCTAACCTTTGGCTCATTTGAAGACAGCCATCCTGGGCCTGATTTACAAAGGTATCAAGGTCCCTCATGATGCAGACAGGCATCCAAGGCCCTTGAGTCATGTAAGTCTCCAAAGCCATGATCTGAACAGGAGTTTTGTGCTTATATTGCTTAGAAAAGTTTTTAATCCCTTCTGGACTTCTATCCTCTTCCCATAGGTACTTAAATGCCATTGTGAATCAGGAATGGTTTTATTCTTCAAATGCTCTCTTTCTTGAAAGGAGTAAATCTTCTTTACACAAGAAAAATTGCACCATGAGACCCAGTCCTACAAGCTCTCCAAATTATGGGAGCTTCTCTTACGGTTAGTGGACACTGTGAACAGCAGGACTGCAGTCTGAAAAAGTTTTGCGTTTGGAAGCTACCTAACTTCCACCTGTTTTACAAATATATTTCTACCAAAAAAAAAGGGTAAAAAGAAAAACAAGTTCCTATACCTTAAAAGTGTTTAATTATATGTGAATGGACCTACATAGGCATCTGCTGGCCAGCAGACTTTTCTGCTCGTTTATGATGTTAAGGGTTGGGATACATGACCCAGTGGGCAGGAAATTAGGCACACACACACAAGTTTCCCTCTTTATGCCTCACATAGAAATGGGACAAAGAAAACTGGGCGGGGGGGGAGAGGATGGAGTGAGAGAGAATGAGACAGAACGATCACAGTTGTTCCAGCTCTCCATCACACAGTTTTTACCAGCTGCCACCTCCAGCCACGGATGGTCTGCATGGGGTGAGGATGCTACAGGAGAGCTCTGGCCCATGTAAACACCCATGTGCATGCGATGCACAAGTGAGAACAAAAGGCACTGTGAAGCCCGTATACGCTCCACACTGCCTGAAATGCTGAAAGCCACTTTTAGGAGACAATTTACAGAAAAATAAAAAAGTTTACAAACTGGTTTACGAGACAGTTAAATGGTTCTTGAGGGGGGGTCTTTATAATTGAATTATAAGAACAAAAGAAATCTGAGGAGCAGGCAGAGGCCTTAAGGCCCAACATGCTTGACCTCATTTGGTTTAATTGCACTGCTGGCTCTCTCACTATATCCTTCACTTGGAGAACAGTCTCTGGAAATCATTTAAACTCCTTGCTTCAGTTGCCTTTGTTAGTGATTTAGTCAATAATTTTATTACCTCTTTGGTAAGATAGCTCTGAGTGCCCCAGTCTTTGATTAAAAGCCTCTTAGGTTTGAATCTTTTAGCAATATGAACATATCTATCCAAGATCTTTATCAGAACCTTCTATAAATTTTATAACTTCCTCCTAGTCATCTTGAAGATGCTGTTTTCCATTGTGAATAAACCCAGCTCCCTTTGCATTGTCAATCTGTCAGGAGCACGGCGCAGAGCTGATGGCAAGCTGAGCTCTGCAGACCTTCTCAAGCAACAGCGTAGTGCCAGCGGGAGGGTGGCCAGGGCTGCAGACGTCATTCGGCAGGGAGATCGAAGAAGTGTCTGCAGCCAGGGCCAAATGGGGCCAACAGAGGTACTGCAGCGCTGTTGAATCAGGCTTTGGTCCTACCCTTGTCACCTTTAATACTAGAGCCTGGGTTTAACAGAGCGCAGATTCTGCCTTCCTGTGTGCTGCTAGTGGTTACAGCAACGTCGATGCCACAGTCCCCAAGACTTTTCGCTCTCTTTGTACATAACAAGTGTTAAATTTTGAGCAAGCCCTTCCTGGAAGTCTTAGCTTCAGACTGACTTTTTTTATATCTGCCTTCCATTAACTTCTTTATTTTTAATATTTAGGTTCTTTCTTTTTAAATCACCTCCTTTTTTTCAAGATGTTTTCTGTTCAGCCAGTGATCTCCCAGATTCAAAAATTCAGTGCAACATTTTCAACTCCAAGCGATCTGAAGTGAATGCTTGCAAAGCTGGAAACAGTCATTACCCCTCTGAACATGGCTGTGGTGTTCAGTTTTCCGGGAGCAGAGCAAGGGGTAATAATGAAATGGGCACCATTAAAACACTCAAACTCCTGGTAACCTGATTCCATCAGGGCTCAGTCCTGCTGTGAGAGGGCTGTGGGGGGTGGCCTCCTTTGGGAGCATGTTTTGGAAACATTTGGGTCTGTTTTGTGCTCTGAATCCTTGTGCAAAGTGGGTCCGCTGTGCTCCCTGAGCAGAGCTGCTCACTGCTAACTGTAAGGACGGAGTTAGGCAAAGACACAAGCAGTGTTAAGTGGGTCCACCCTGATGGTCTCAAGTAAGGCTGCCAGGGAAGCTCAAGTTGCAGGAGAATATATTAGGAGGTGGCACTTTTTTCACCTGTCCAGAGTGTTTCCAGCCTCCTCCCAGCACAGGATCCACCCAGGCAGACCCGCAGAGGGGCTCAGGCAGGCTGCAGCACTCTGCAGTGGCTGCTTTGGCTCCTTGCTGGCTGCAGGGAACAGGAACGCTCAGCAGCTCCCTGCGGAGGTTCTCCAGGGCTGGAGGAAGGCTCCTTGCACCTCCGTCCCCACATCTGATTTGAGAACAACCTGCTTCCTAACATCAGAAGTTCAGCCAGCTCTCCTATAAAGAAGCAGCTGAGCATTAGTGCCAGCTGTAACACTGTCCTCTAGCCCCAGGCTAAGTCACAACCTTTCTGCCTCAGTTTCCCTTTCTGCAAAATTAGGGTAATTGTGCTGGACACCTCAAGGGGGAGGGGGTTCAGAGAGATTAATGAGCGCTTTGTAAAGTGCTTTGAATATGAATACAGCTATGGATAGTAAGTGCTAACTATCAATTATTAAGTGGGAGTCAGGTTTCAGGAGCTTTATAACAGGGAAAGGTTAAGCAAGTGTAATAGCAGAAGACATGTAATGAAGCTCAGTACTGCCCTGTAGCACTGGCTATGAAAAGCTAATATCCACAGTAAAAATTCCAGCTCTGTGGCCTATGCAGAGTATTTTGCTCTGCTGCTATAATGATGACACTTAGAATTAGACCGACATAACCTAGAGAGCTCTGGGGACTCATCATCTCTGAGATTTCACTTAATTATTGGCAAACTCTGTCATTTAGTATCCCGAGCAGGCTGCGCTATGTATAACCAACACATCTAATTTGATTTCATCTTGAATTGCTCCTATGAGTGGTCTTGAATGGAATCGCATCTGGTATCTTGGCAACGTCTCTTCTTCTCTTGGAGAGAGCTGTCCTTGAATCTATAAAATGGATCTCTTACGGCAGGGGGTGTGCGTATGCGTGTGCATGTGTGCACGTGTTGGGGGGGATAAACCCTAGGGAGGTTATATACATAAACAATAAACAAAGGGAGGCTTTGCTTACATGCACATTTGATGTGTTTAAGTTTTTAGTATTTTTTTCCAGATAAATTATACTCATGAATCTTTGTCTAATCTTTTTTGAGCTAGGGCAGTGGATTTAAGAAGCACTCAGGCTACTTCAACCTTAATTGGAGCTTTTGAGAAGGAATTGGTTCCTGGTCTGTATGGACAAAACATTATTGCTTTCCTCTCTTTGCAATATACAATTAGAAGGGAGGGTGGGGGATCAAATGTGCATTTCAAGGAGAAAAAAATAGTCATTATAAAAGTATAGTCAGAAACTGATTCTTCTGTGTAACCTGATGAGGTTCAGAATTTTGGCATGTGGGATATAAGGATCACTCAGCTTCCCACTAACTCAGGATTTCTCCGTCCAGCCTGCTCTTCCCCCTGACAGCTGGTTTCTGGAGAAGAAAACTCACCCCAACTTCCATGTACAGCATAGAAATGGGAGACAATTCAGAACCCGTTACCTTCTTCAGGGCTTTGGATCTTATACTTTACATGGGGATAAGCCCAGGTAAATTACTGAGCGGTTTCCACAACAAAGATGTGCCTTCCACTGCTCTTATGGGGGAACATAGGGAAAATGTACAAACAGAGCATATATATTCATGCGTGGCATTATTTCAGAAACTTCTCTCAGCTTCTATTAGTCCTTGATAAAATGTCATTTTCTCCGTTATAGGAACTTCCCCTGCCACTTAAAACTTGTCCTTCCCTTTTGCTATAACAGACTTAAATCACTGGAGTTATTCCAGATACAGCAGTATCCTACTTGTCAATAAGACTCAATCCTGCAAAGCTGAAAGCACAAGGACTTTTTTCTATTTGTTTCCAGAGATGGAGTATGTTATCACATTTGTAACATAAACAGCTATAGAGAATCCTCTCCCTTCGTGTCATAAATTGAACATACTGAGGAGTCACATTTTGGAAGAAGTATGGCTCTTTCAGCTATGATAAACAGAGAGGTACATCAGGGAAGCTCAGGATAAAAATGAAGTAACAACTCAGGTTTATTTTTATGCTCTATAACTCAGAAGCTATCTGACACTTTTTTTCAGTCTTCTCTTGGTCATTCCCAGACTACGAAATTAAAGTTTTGGTGGGACTAAAATATAGATTAGAATCCTGAACATTAACAACTACCTGGTAACTTGATTCGCTACTTGCTTACTTGACAAACTGATATTCATAGAACTTTTTTTTCCACAGGAGGATACAGTCTTTTTCTATTCAAAAGAAAGCCGTAGTTATTTCTTGCTTTAAAGACAGACCTTTTACTAGAATCTAGGATGGCACAAATGGCCTATGTGCAACAGATATTGTCTATTTACCCCTTTACCTTCCTCAATTCTCTTAAGCCCAGTGAAAACACAGTAACGCATGCATTTGTGAATACACTGTGTTTGAGTGGTCAATGTACATTCATCAGCTCTAATAAAATGCTCAGTGCTTCCTGGATGTACAGGATATGAATCAGTTAATGTGAAGAAGATGACCACATAGCATCATCATTACAAAGCTATATTAGCATTCTGCTGCCTGTGGAGCAGCTGTGGCCGTGTGTTACTCTGCACATTTCAACAGACTGAGCCAAAGAGAGGTAGATGAATGCAATCCTCTGCTCAGGCACATAGGAGCTGATTATGAAAAGGTGTGATCTTTGATTGGTATTTTCTTCTGTAATTATATCCCGCACTTACAAGGACTTCTTTTTGACTGTTCCTCCGAATAACAGTATGCTTTTAAGTACAGAGCAATAATTGCACTGCAGGTTTGGTCAGATGGAGGAACTTTGTATGACCTTCCAAATAAACGGAGAAAAAAATGATGCTAACATCATGATATTTTGGGTGATTAATAAGGAAAGCAATGTTTGGAATCAGTATGGAGTTGGTAGTGTTGCTGGGAGATCTCTAAGTAACCTCGCTGAAGTACAGTTCCTGCAGCCTGAGAGCTACACTGTGTGTGACGCTTCCAGTTCACGCATTGATTCCACTACATTTCAACAAAGTTGGACTAACTAGCAAAGAAAATGTTTATAAGCATTTATGAAAATAAGTGATGTCAGGATAAATCTAATCAGAACAAAGGGACTCATGTCTACTTTAAAGTATAAGTAGATCTGGCTTTAATTTTTTTGAACACTTTTGCTAAACATGGGCCTTCCTCCAATTTAAAGAATAAAATACAATTTTTGGTTACTGTTAGATTCAAACCATTGTGCTGGCACTGTGCGATGGAACAGGTTGGTTTTTTTTTAAATTCCAGGGCAGTCCTTTGATTTAAAAAAACTGATGACTGCCAGACTAGACAATCTCTCAAGGTCTCCGCCAGCCTTATAACCATATGATTTGTCATCGGTCTGGAAAAGTCTCTGCTTTCATTCCTATCCATGTAGATGCACTGTCTTCATTTTACACAAAGGAGTGGTGCCATAGAGAAGCTGAAGTAGCTTGCCAGAATCAAAAAAGGGATCAGTGATCAAGTTTATGCGGAAATCAGACTTTCTGTTTTCCACTGTATAACCAAAGAGCATAGCCTCCAACGGAACTGCTCAGCTGTCAGATCTACCCCACAGAGCTACATTCTCTACAGACCTTGGTGCCTGATCCTGCCAGTCAAATGTCAAATCCACAAACAATTGTTTTCATGAATTTCTTTAACATTCCTTCACCTTCCTTCCTCCTTCCCGTCTCTTTCTTACTTCCATCTCTTCACATACCCACGACATCACCTGCACGCCTTCCCAGGCCCCCGTTGCTGCTCTGTTCTCCAGGTCAGTGTTCCCATCACTTCCTTCCCAATGGCTTTTGGGGTCACAGAAGGAGTGAACACATGTGCAGAGGTGGAGAGAAGAACTGGAGACAGGTTTGACTTGTGGGAAGAGAGAACGGACTGAAGAAGGGGACCCAGGCTGTGCTGGCCTTACCATAAACTGGAGCATAAACTGAAATTTGTGAAAACTCTCTTGGGAGAATTTAACACAGAATTACCAGGAAATGCCAAGAATGTTCCAGACTCCCTCCTCCCTGCCACCAGCAGGTATAACATGCCAGGCCATATGACACACTCACAGCCACAAAACTGCAGAGTTCCCTTTTAATCAAACCTGCACTGACCCCTCGGTATTTGGCTTCCAAAGAAAATGAGGATTATGCAGTCATGCTGTCTGCCTGTTCCTTGTCCCAGTAATGTTTGAACTGGATGGCCAGTTTCAAGGAAAACTGTTTCAAAGCTATTAAGTTCCCACATGTTTCATGAAAGTGAGTGTCTGGACAGAACATGAAAGCTTTTGCCATAAAAAGTCCCAACGCCTCATCACAAAGATCTGGAAGAGGACGTGTGGTTGCCCATCCTACTCTGAGTTAGACTCAAATATATCTACATTTTCCTCAGTGAATAGTTTTTGAGTCTGAATCTGTTCTTGAAAACCTCTAGCAAGGGGATGCCTCAGCACCCTCTGGCAAACCCAGAGCTGCCACCCAAGCCGTTGCCTTCCTCCACACACTGCTGCCGCATCGGCTTGGTATGGAAGACACTTTTAGAGGAACGTAAATAAAGAAGCTTAAAAGGAAATAGAAAAATGAAAATACTTTTGAGTAACAATGCCAGATAGCAGCTCCGTATCCTGAGATAACTGCTTCAAAACACAGCAGCTGTCTATAGAGGCAGGCCCTTTCAAAATTTAAAAGACTGTTTGGAGAAACCAGTCCCAATAGTCCCATAAGCACAGATCAAAACACAGCAGTGCTGGATGTTGCCAATTTGTTGCTGACAACGCTTTGTGTCACTATCCTCATTCAGGAACATGAGACGGAAAACACAGTCCTAATACCTACTTATCACCAGTAGCCTCTGCTCCTTGTGTCATTTCATTTTTGGTATACATCTACTCCACATGCCATATCCTTTTGTGAGAGGCAGGGACCTGGGGCTAAATGTATATAAATATCACCGAGACGCATCCCTTAGCCTTGAATCTGAGCGAGGAAGTATTACTCCATTTTGAAGTGCAGTGAGATAAGAGCACACAGCCAAATGCCATCTCCATTAACAGCCCTGCGAAAAGCATAATGGTGCACAGAGCACAAAGGCACTCGAGCCTGCAGTGCAGTGACCTCCCGCGCACTTGCAGCGCAGAAAACCGAAGCTCTGCAGCAGCTCAGCGTGTGGCTAACCTGCACCATGGCTCCCAGCACCAGGCCAGCCCCGGGCTCCGTTTGGAAACCCAGCAGAGGGCACTCCTAAACAAGAGCCAGGAGATGTCCTGGGCAGCCAAGGGTGAAGCCGCGTTGGGATCTCGCTCCGGTGGTTTGCGGTACGAAGACCGGCCTGATCGCTTTCCACTCACGCAGGGGCACTCAGCAAGAGAGGAAATCCTGACAGAAAATGAGCTTTCTGGGAAAAAAGCAGAGACGTTCACTGGCACGTTGCTGCCCTGATGTGTGTTTGGTTTGCCAGAGGAAAAAGTGATGGTTTTCCATGTACTCCAGCTCATGGCCGTGGCTCCAACTGCATTATTTCTGCCAGGTTTACTGGCAGTGCCTGAGCACTAGGGATTGTATTTCAATATTTATTAAAAAGAAAGAATATAGGGAAGGGTAAAAAATCTTGTTTTAATGGGAAGGGAGAAGGCAAATGAGGAATCCGCAGTCTTTGCTTTCCTTTACATTTCTGTGCAAACTGGTCACTTACCAGTTGATCTTCCCCTCTCTCTGCCATCCTGCCAGACCAGCTCATACTCTTCTTTCACTTATACCACAACAGCGCAAAGGAGGTTTAAAAATCCATCAGCACTCACAGAAAGCATTCAGCAGTGCTGCTCAGTCACTCTCTGCTTCGACTGCACTGTCCCTCATCGATAGCTTGTGCACTTTGATTGCAGGCTCCACGGGCCATAGCTGCCCCTAAATAATTAGGAAGTACTGAGAGGATTTAGTTCTGACTTTCCCATTTCAGAGCTGTCCTTTTCTCTGTTTTCAACATTGTATTTTATTTACTCTATGCTGAATACTCTGTCCCTGGACCTTCCACCTTTCCAGGAAAGCTACTTCAGGATTTTGCCAAACATGCCGGGGTAGGACAGAGGCTGGGCAGGGAGGATGTCAGGCATTGCACCTTCTTCCCAGCACCCATGGCTCTGAGGTGTGCCAGCTCACAGTAAATCTTCCTGCTGCTTGCCAATGAGCTAACTGCCTCCCCACACGCAAACGTTGCAACAAAGATGTAAGGAAGACTTTGTTAAACTTTTTGGGACATAGGCTGCCATTCAGAAGTTAATCCCAAAGATGCAGGGAGGGTCGGAGCCAGGAGAAGGGTGTGGGAAAGTGGGTGGGAGACACGCACTTACTTCTGAACCCAGCCTGAGTAACATGGGGGCCTGGCTCCATGTGTAGGACTGTGCTGCAGGACGGGTATCCACGTAGGATCTCCATCTCACCTTGATGATTTTATGCCTGCAAGAAGAGCTGAAAAACTTCCCTTCCCCTTGCCCACAGGAGAGAAGTGACAGGTATGAAACAAACCCCAGCTGACTTTGGGGAATAAAGGCACTAAAAATCAGCTCTACATATGCTCCTTTGGCTTCAGATTTCAGTTAAAATCACCTCTTTCTATCGATAGGTTTAGTTCTTGTTTAAGTGACAGCAATGCCTATTGGGCCAGTAGCTCAGATTGTGGCTCAGTCTCGCTGCACAAAGGCTTGTCCATCTATTGCCGGGCGTTTAAGTTCTCAGGTTTTGAATTCTTGCAGGTGAATCAAGGAAATAAATCTGATTCAGTGACTTTTAAAAAAATTATTGCTTGTAAGAGACACAGACAGATTGCAAACAAAGGGCTGGTTCCTGCTCCTGTTGAAGGCATGGAGTTGAGGCACCAGAGTTCATTCCTGACTGCTTTAGGTTTTCAGGGACAAAGAATGAAGTAAGAGCCAGCTGTAAAGCCAAAAGCGAGCACTGACTTGCTATCAGACCCTCGTGATTACCTCTGAGGGGAGAAACGCAGCTTGTAAAAAAAATTGTAAGAGGATAACTGCACCTTCTCCTTCACGAAAATGAGCAAATTCCAGAGTGTTTCTTCTTCTGCCTGCTATGCGATTTGCTTCAGCTTCATTTCATGTGCTGTCTCACACAATACCCCCCGGGGATTCTCAGGGAAAAAAATTTAGCTGCCTCACCTTCTATGCCCAACTCCTGCCGTCCTGCAAGAAAATTGTTTGCTGCTTTCCTAACAAACGAGCTTCAGTTGTCACTGTAGTTAAGGTTATGTCAACACTTCTATTATAAACTCCTCTTGTCAGGAATTTACAAGGCGGCTGTAAAAATTCCCTTTGCACTTAATTCTGGCATAGACGAAAAAGACCCAGGAGCACATTAAAAAAAATCAACATTTACGTATTAGATTTTAACACTTTCCAAGAAATGAAAATTTCAATGTTAATGCAGACACTGTGTCATCAGACAAAGACCTAAACCAATGGCTCAAGCCAGCGTGTGAATCCTCTACTGAAATAAGTCACCTTGGAGTGCCCTGCACTCCAGGGCTGCAAATATGGAAATGTCACTCTGAGTGTCACCACAAGAATAAGAACAAAAGTCCCCTCAAAAAAACTCATCTACTTATACTGCAATAATTAAAATGCAAGCCATCCTGTTTACTGAGAGATACATCTTGTTTCTCGTACCAAGAAGCTGAGTTTAATGTATGAAGGTTTCTCAGGAGTTGAGGATGGATTATTTTCATCTGTCTAAAATATTTATCTCACCTTCATCCTCATCTGAGCCCCTCATAATCACCAGCACATTTAGCTTTTCTGGTGCATTACTGCAGTTTATTTTCATTTCTGAAACAGAACAGTGATACGGAGAGAGGTTAAATGATTTGTCCAAGGTTGCAGAGGACAAGCGTCTGCCCTGGGAAAGGCAGTCGCCCATGCCTGGGATCCACCCTAGCAGATTGTCCATCCTCTTGTGGCTTGCTAAGGAGTAACAGCAATTTATGGTTCTTAATACAGCTCTGAGGCTGTGGTTTCTTCTGTCTTCCCTGGGCTACTACTTGGCAGGATTTAACAGTCACCAGCTTCAGCTTCCCCCTCCACTTTCACCCTTGCTTTTTACAGGTTGAAGAGGAACCTGAAAAGGTCTGGATTTGGCTCTGGGGAAGTCTAGAGAGCCCATGTAGGGGCTCCCCAAATCCTTTGCATATCGGAAATTTTTCTGCTTACAGATTGAAACAGAGACAGGCCAGGATTTGCTGTGTAGGCAGACATGTGTGCTTTCGTATTTTGTCCAGTCCCATATTGAAACTGAGGAGTACATGGCACTAAGCTAAACTCTGTATGTCTTGCAGAAAAAAAAGGAGAAGGTCAGGAAAAGGAAAAATAAGACACAGAACAGGCATAAGTGTTGTCAAGACGGTCTTCAGTTCATTTTCAAATGTTACAGGAAATCAACAACTGAAAGAAATTATAAATAATCCAGTCAGAACTAGTGCAGCTTCAATAAGACCACATTTTTAGAAGTATGATTCCAGCTCTGTAAACTCTTCCACGTATTTCACGCATGCAAATATCTACACCCATGCTTATGACTTACCTTTGAAAGTTATGCTCATGTTTGCAGCACGCAAGCCACATTTTAAACAAAGCCTCAGATCTCTATCTTTTACCTTCCTTTAACTGTACTAGTACATGCACAAGGAACACTGCTTACTCTAGTGACAGCTAAGGAGGAGAAGTAGTAACCCTGTGACAATCCAGGTCCAGTTTTGAGCAAACGATAGTGTCAGTCTGGAAAGAAAAGCATTGAATTCTGTGTAACAGAATCAGACCCAAGAAGCGCAAAAGGAATTTACAAAGCAAGATTTTCTGTAATATGGTCCATTGGCTTTTGATAATAAAAACCACATTGTAAATGGCCAAGAAATTAATCTTTAAAAGGCAGCTGTAGCCCATGTGTATTAACTGTTTTTTCAAAGACATTTCCTCTGGATTTTTGTTACCTTCTTTAATATATGTTTCCAGACAGCAGAGATGTTATGCTCTGTGGGTGAAATATAATATGCATTTTTAAAACATTTATAAATATGTATACACCCTATGGATTCACACGGCACTGTAGGAGCTGTGTTCTGGTCTGCCTTGAAATGAAGGCAGTCTTTAAAAAATAATTACAAATATACTAAGGTGTACGTTCAACACAATGCATGGGGATTTAGCCACATAAATTTCATTAGCGCTAATGAGAGGTGTGCAGCTAAAGCCCTGCGTATCAAGACATCATGCATAAAGAAAAGCCTGTCTAATGATGTATTTACTTATTAAACCAGAACAGCTCTGAAAGGCATGCACGTTTATCTATTTTTATTTATTCCTTTTCAAAAGAAATGAAATGCACACATGCGCTCACACACACACACACATCTATACTCTGAAGAACAAAGAATTCCTAAATTTTGATAAATTAATATATTGAAATATCAATTAAAATGATTCTTCAGCTACTATTATTTTTTGCAACAGGCAAGATTAAAATGTCCCTTGAGGTCGCAAACCAGAAACATGCAAATAATTTGACTGTGTGGCATGGCACTTTTGTGCTAGAATAAACAGGTGTGATAATAAAGGCGTTGGTGGTATATTTTAGTAGAGTTGAGATTGTGACATGCAGTACTGAAAGCTGGGAAATTCTCAGTTCACCTACCTCGTTTTCTCAGCTCTCACTTTTGTCTTTATAAAACTTCCTTCCTTTTCTCAACAGCAGGGCATGTAGAGGGCACGCAGTCTGTGTTAAGGGAAAGCCTTGGTTTTAGTGCATGTATGTGGGTCAGAAACTAGGTATTTTTCATCAGTTTTGTTAATTTCTGGACATGAAAGAATGCATTTTATGCAATTGTTTATTTTCTTCTCTAGATTACAAGTGGGTTCCTTTGCTGAATAGCTACAACATGTGTTTGCTGCCAAGTTCAGGGTCCAAAGATGTTGCTCCAATGTATCATTTGAACACTTCGATGCCATCTACTAGATCATTGTGTTATGGGGCCAAGTTAGGGCCAGCAGGGTAAAGGCAATTTATAACCCACATAGTGACATCAATCTAACCTAGCAACCTCCCTAGCAACACTGCCAAAGCATCACAATGTGGCCCCTATAGCTCAGATGATATGAAGATAGTAGCATTGTTAGGGTGGGAGGTTGCCACTTTGGCCTAGCAACAAATAACAGCCTGACCTTGGGATCTATTGAAAGCTGAGAAGCCAAGCAGAACAGAGGGAGAACCACCAAATGAAAACCCACGGGTTCCTGCCTATTTCTTTTATGTAACCTAAACAAATTCTTCAGAGAAAAATATGGCAATGCTTCCAGACACGCTGCATGCATGTATATTCAACATTGCTTTTCCACATGGCTGGTTAAGAGCTGTACAGCTTTTACGTTGTGGTTTGGAAATCATAAAATCTGGGTGTAGAAAAAGGATGAATATAGGAATCACTCCAGCCAATTCAGAGCGGTGGCAAACAGGTTGCATGTTGCTATTAAAGTGCACTGATATGTGAGGGCTCACAGACGCAGGTATCGCACATGGTAATCAGGGAGCTACATACACACTGGAGTTTGGGTTCACTCGAGAAATCTAGCTGTGGCCGGCTTATATGCAGCATTTTGTCACTTAAAATAACGACATGGATATAAATCACATTCCCCCCCTCCCTTCTCTTGCTTCTTGTTACCCATTCAAATGAGCCCCCTATACATGCCATTGTGCCAGTTCTTCACATGCAGCTGCCGAAGCAAGGTAGCATTTCTCTCTCCCATATACACATCAAGTGTAGGGCACCCTCTAAAGACACTGGAGCCATAAGGGGTTGGACCTGACCTGCTTGTTGTTTCCAGTTTCTAACAATGATCCCATACTCCTGATGTTTGTAACTGAACACCACTCACAGCATCTTGACAGTTACAGTGACTCAAAGACAACCGAGAGAAACAAATGGGAAGTATGGAAAAAGTAAGTGATGCATTTGTTTCTGTACAGGTGGCCCTGAATCAGTGTATGGTGCTGGAGGTTACCTGATGCTGAGCTTCCAGCCACCACTCGGTCTTAAAAAAATATGTAACAGTATTAGCCCAGCAGTTCCTGTGTGAATCATAACCTTTGTAATTTCAAAGCCGTCCTGTACAGTGACCACTTCTAAGACCAACCAGTGGGGATAATTCACCTCCCCCTCCCTGTTTGCTGGCTTTAAGCTACCAGCTGGCCAGGGCAGAGAAGCTCAAATTGCAGCTGCCTTCACCCTCTTTAGCATTCAAGATAAACAGATGACTTTGGTTTGCAGCAAGAAAATATTGCATATATATTTTCAAAAATGTAATTTATTTTGTTAAATGAAACGCATTTGACCATATGTGTGGTTCTGCATGTGAATGTGTGTATACGCACACATTTATATATAATTACATATATTTAAAAGGGGATTTTTTAGGTTTTTAATGCCTTCCATTTTGTGCCTTGTTTCCCCCTTGTATAACACTTGGTATCACTTTCAGTTTACAACTTCTCTTGAGACAGTAGCCACAAGCCACAAATAGTCAATTGTCTACTTGCAGCAGACTTTAACAAAGGGACTGATAGAGCCGAACTGGAAATGGTATGTCTATAGCGCAGTCACTGCTGCAGTAACCACAACCGTAATTTTGGCAACACAAAGTCAGGGGCAATTTATCTTATAAAACCTTACTGCAAGTTTCATCATAGAATATACCATCTGTCCATTAGATCCATGTCTATTTTCAGCCAAGACCATAACAAATTCAAAGACATTGTATGAAGTGCGTGAAAGTTTGCTCTTCTGCATGTTTCTTAAGTTACAAGCTTTAAGTGCATTGAAAAATAGTGAGGATTGGGAGAAACTGCTCATGTGTTAGTGCCACTTCATCCATTCTATACTTTTTCAAACTGAAACTGGCCAGCTGGATTTTTTTAACACCTTGAATTGCCCATAACAGGCCTTGTTGGAGATGTGTGTAATCTGAACGGTAAAGCGGAAGGGCACAGTGGTAACCAAAGCAGTATGCCTACCTCCCTACAATGCAGATCTGCTGGGATTCCCACAGACACAAAGAAAAATGAAATTTCGGCTCCCTGAAGGGCTTCCCAGCCACTCTGCTCTGTCTCCTCCTGCTGCTATTCCTGCAGCATGGTCTCCTCAGAGGGTAACTTCCAGACTGTGAAAGAATGGGAAGAGAATGAGAACGTGGATAAATTCTTATGAACTGACCCTATGACTTTCTCCATGTATTACCCACTAAGCTTCTTGGTAAACAGTGATAATCTTTCTCTAGCCCTAATACTGGCCACAGCTTTCCCCTCGGGGAACTGCGCCACATCAGCAAGTGAGCCCTCTCTCCCCCTTTTCCATCTCATTTCCTTCCCCCTTTGAACCACACTTCCTGAAGGAGGGAAGGGAGTGGGGTGTGGAAGTTACTCCTCCATGCAGGGCTGCCAGAGAATGAATGGTCACTACTGGCTGTGCGTCTTTTCCTTGGCACCATATTTTGCCAATCTGTGGAACATAATGTGTGAAATACACTTGCAAAAAATAACCGAGAAGCAGCTCATTTCCTTCTCCTTCCTCATCACTCAGCACCTCTAAAACTCCAGCGTGAGCTCTCACCAGTCCCAGCCACAGTGTTTGGAAGCTCCAGCTCCAGCTCTGACTGTCCTCTGCCCTCCCACTGCAAATTCAGCCCAGAATAAGAGCCCAGTGTAATGAATAACCCAGGGGAGATTCAACGGGACCCAACACCAGGAAAAAGACTTGATTTCTCTGCTTACAAAATAAAGCGTAGTTCATAATTTTCCCAGTTCTGAAACTGAGTAACTGAGGCAAATACCAGAGTCAGTCTCAGCTACTTAAAGGAGACAAAAGACTCTTCCATGAATGTTTCAAGAACCAAGCAGTAATTTTAGATGACAGAGGTTAGGACCGCATTGCACAGATTTCCATATGTGTGTAAATTTAACAATCTTAATAGCCATGTTTTTTAAAAAATAAAATCAGTGTTTAAAAATAAATACACCTTATTAAATACTTAAAATTCCTGTCCTTTCCTCTAGAGATCATGCATGACTAGCATCGAAGCTGGGCCATTGCAACCAAAAGAAATGACTGATTCTGATCAGCAGACCTTGATCTGAGCGCCAGGGAGCTGGTGGAGCTGGGGGAGATTATAGCAAACTGGGGACGTTTGGATCTGGGTTTTGTTCTACCTGTTAAAGGGAGGATGACAGATGCAGAATCTGGGATCCAGTTTATGTAGAGTTCATCTGTATTCAACGTAAATTTAGGTGCCTCTTTGGTGTAAATCAGGATAAACCTCATACACAAGCGCTTTGGAAAACACAGGCTCACCCGAACACATTCATTCTTGCACAGGAGGGAAAAAGAAGTGGCTCTGCCTTTGTGAGAGGAATGTAGCTATATATAAGGATCTCCAGTGCCTGCGGTTAATGCCAAGGTCAGCTCCAGCTGACACCCGTGCCTGAGGCTGTGGGGGAAGGGATCGCTGTACTCTGCAGCGAAGCCACAAGATGTCAGGAGACTGCTGCTGCTGCTGCTGCGGCGCTGCTGCTGCTGCTGCTGCTGCTGCTGCACTGGTGCGCTGCTGCGCTGGTGCGCTGGCAGGGCACTCAGCACTGGGGCCTGGGAGCAGCCTGGAAGCTCCTGCCATCATTTTTCAGCCCAGCTCACTTCTCCCCTGTGCTATCCTGCCTCCTTCCCGTGCCACTCCGTTTTGTGATGAAAAGGTGTGAGCAAGAAAATGAAGAATACTCTCCCTTTTGATGGCTTTTCCCAAGTCCCTGTTTTACAGCTTGCTAACTCCCTCGCCGAATATCTACATGCAGCTTCCTCTATTATATCTCACTTTATATGGTTATTGTGTTCATATTCTCCACAGGGTTCTTGGCAGTTACAGCATACTACGAGGTCACTGATTCACCTCCGTGTTTTCAGAAACCTGCCTTACAGTCCCCCCACGTAAAACTGAAATCTAGTCATATGTGAGAGAACAGCAGTCTGCAAGAATGCTCACGATAAAGAGTAAACAAGATCTTACACAGAACCGTGCCCAGGCTTGCATCCAAACACATTGTGTTATATCTTTAATATAAAGGGATGTTTGTAGGATGCATTTCATTCTCGCTGCATGCACTCTGCTAGTGAATGCTCTAATCACCAGACACTAACTGTGTGCTATGTCCAAATCCTGCAGGAACCTACTGGTGGAATAAATCCTCTTCCCACACTTAAAGTACACCCCTGTGCTAGTTTTTACACATCAAGCAGCCAGAGCACAGCTGTGCATGTTTCTACAGCATGTGCATGTTTCTACAGCAGCAATGGCCGGTCCATGTGGTTCAGTTCCAGCAGGTGGTATTTGGGGTGTACCCAAATGATTGCTGAAAAATTGCACCTAATTGCAATTCTTTAAAATATTCCTTCAGATCCAGTCTGCTCCGTAGCCAATATCTATTTGATGGATTGATGGAGCACTGTCCAAGTGACTCCCATTTTGTTGCTGCTGTCAGATCAAAACCAAAATGGTGTCCTAAGGAAACTTGCTGCATCCCTTTCCCTCTCACACCAACACACTGCCACTTACTTGCCTATACTTGCAGAATGAAACTCTTTTATGGAGAAATAATTTTTTCCAAGTGAAAAGCTGGCGTAAGCAGAGGATATGTGTGGCCAAGATCTGCACAGTGCACAAACTAAACTGGGAATTTCAGGGCCCAGTTCTTTGTTGTTATTTTCATATCCTTGCTTTGGATGTAAGTTATTGCTTGTCTGAATCGGTAACTGATCCCTCTCTGCGTGCAGGTGTAAACAGAAACACAAGCCACTTACCTGCAGGGTCAGTCCCTTGTTTTTCCACACTAGAAACTGTATCTCCCTATATGGAAAGTGCTGCAAAAGCTCCATTGCTTCAGACAACTTCCATCTTAAGATACTTTCTAGTATATGTTATGGCTGACTGCCCAAATGGTTACACCACTTCACACCAGTATATCTCCAGTGACTTTGGTCAGACCTACATTACATGACAGCACTGCTGGTGCCATGAAAGGATGAATCAGGGCCACTGAATGCCTGGAAACTCCGCTGTGAAGCCAAATGTGCTGTGTATTGCCATCTTTCATGAAACCCGGTGTTCTGCTCAGGAGTCTGTGCAGCAAGAGATTTACTGTTTCTTCAGCACTGCATCACCTGTGTCATACAACTACTTCTTTTTGGGTTACTTTTTCAAGGTATTGTGAAAAGAGCATTTAAAAAACACTGCAATCATCTGCTACTGTTATTAAAATACGAAAAAACAGTTTTCTGAGTCTCCTGGCTGCTAAGATCAGCTCTGGTCCAGCAGGTACCCCATCCTGTTCACGATCTTATCTTGCTTCTGTATCCAAGTTCCTGAGCTTGGATACCAAACCGATGCAATGAAGACTCTCTTTTGACATTAAGTGGCATCTGCGCACCCAGGTCTTGGGTGTCATGCTAAGATCTAAGAAAATCAGAAGACACTAGAGAAAAATGAAGAGCATTAACATTGCCAGGGTGATAGCTCATTTGCCAGAGCAACATCAAGAAATGCAACACACACACCACTGTGTGTCTTGCTCCAGTTTCAAGAAGAGTCATTGCCATGGATGTTGAGGTGGTATGCAGAAATGGATGTTAGATACCTCGAGTGCAAAGCATGGATACTGGTATACAGGATATTTTTACGCACTGAACATCGAAATGTTCAGTTTGGTAGTGACTGGAAATTTTCATTCCACAGATTTTGAGTCGCTATGTGAAATGACATGAAAACCACCAAGTTTATGTTCACATAAAAAAAATACAAGCACAGATGGTACCTTGTCTTTCTGGCAGCGTCAGCAGGCTGAACAAGGATTAAGCAGGTAAGAAGGGTGAAACACAGGCTCCATGGCTGCCACTCATAGAGCTCCCCTGCTAGAATTTATTTCAACAGAATTATGATTCTTTCTGAACAAGAAACAGTCCCGTCCTGTCCCCTACATGCCCACCCTCTCTGTCAGGCCTGAAACTCATTAGTGGAGCAGCCCAGGACACTTGCATTGTCACTCTGCATTTGGCACCTTGTAACTAGAAAATCTCTTTTTTCAGCTCTGTCAACCTAGCGACCAGCTAGAAAGTCAGTTATGAAAATGAGTTCTTTTGGAAATATGGTGTGGGGATGAGAGAAGGCAGGAAATTAATGAGTGACGAGCACTGAATGCAAGTGAGGAAGGAGAATGTTTACAGGTATGATCCTACAACCCTGTAAATCAAGTTCTCTGTTCAACTTGCTACTGTAACTGAATTCTGGGTTGAGCACTAACGTGTAAGAAGGAGTACAAGCTCTGCAGGACAAGGCTGCAAATTCTGAGCTTCTGTGCAACGGCTCTTACACTGCATTTGATATCATAATGAAATAATCATATTTTAATGAGGGAATAGAGCATGCAGATTCTTCTTCTTGTGTTATTCTATACTGCTGCAAATTAAAGGAACATCAGGGAAGCAAGAACTACAGTCTCCCTGCGTACAGGGATGGTACACACTTGCTTAATGTACAGCTTGACTGTTTTGTCATAGCCACTTAATTTGTGTGGTTTGCTATGTAGCCCATGGCTCAAAACAAAAAAATGGATGGCATTGGTTTTGTCACTGTGACACCAGACTGATGAGGAAAATACTAATGTATCTGGCATTTTAGAATGAGCGTACATCAGGAAATTATGACACTTTCGTTTTATCTTAACAGCACTTTTCCCAGAACTATACGGAGAAAACCTGCCAGATACCAACTGATGCTCTCCTGTATTTTAAAAATAATTGTAAGAAAGTAAAAATAATGCTAACAAGAGTTGCTAGGTACAATTCTGGAGCATAATCTAATGTGAATTTGTTTTCTGTTATAAATGAAGTATTTGATTCTGTAAATACTGAATCCCAGTTCACCAGGTCTACAGTGGATATTCTGGGATACATTTTAGCTTCTTCCAACAAAAACTGCTTGGAGTTTGGTAAATTTATAGTTTTTTACAGAGTCAAGGAAGAAAGATTAAGTCTTAATAATCCTGACAATTAACTAAATTCCTTTATTTCAACTAAGACCTTCCTTCCACTGAGCCGAGTCCTCAGCACACTGCGCTGCACATCTCCGGCACTGCAGTACTTTGTCATCAGGACCGTCCTTCACTTGCAGAGCTCTTAAAAAATGGATTCCAGCTTCAAGCAAAATTTCTGGTGACTAGTAACTACATGTGATGGTATCTTGTCTGCACTGAAAACTGAAGGCTGACTACTTGCAGGGCTGCAAGCTGGTAAAAAATTACATTAATTCCATTTCAGTTTATTTCGATGTCCAGGATAAGACAAGGGAAAGAGGCAGCAGATCTGGACAGCTGAACGAAACTTCCCTATAAATATGTGCAATTATTTAAAAAAAAAAATTCTTGTTACCCAATAATATCTTGTTGTCATATGTGACACTAAACATTTGAATAAGTGAATTTTCACACTGGGTAGAATGATTTAGCACTTTCTTACTTTCTGGGAAAGTTTTTTAGCAAAACCAACAGACTCAGGCTGAGTACTGGCATGATGGATCTTTTTAGAAATAAATGTTAAAAGAACCTGTGTTCCGTAAGTCCAACCCTTTCATAGGGAAACAAGGACAGCAATGTGTGAGGACCGCTATATGGTGTAGTGTGGTTTTGTGCCTCACGTTGGCGGAAAAAACAAGTTGACAGCAGCACAATTTGTAAACCAATTACTGCTTCTGGAATTGATAGTCTTGCGCTGCTAACTGGGGGTCTAACGGAATCAGGTGTTTGACTGCAGCGCTGGCCAAACAAGGACAGACAGCAAATCAAGTGCTATCCTGAACAGCAAAGAAAAATACTACATTTCTTGCTCTAAATTAGCAACACTGAAGTTTTTATGTAGACTTCAAAGTCCTACATAGAGACCAAAGCAGTATGTTGCTCTGTGGTCAGTTTACATTAAAAAAAGTAACAATGCTAGATTGAAAAGAAAACAAAAAGTCACAGAATTTGCTCTTGCATGGAAAAGACCACAAACTCTGGGAGCATTTGCCACTGTGCCATGTGACCGACCTTCCCCTGCCCGTGGATGGTGGATTACCGTCAAAACTATTTGGACACATGCACATGACCTCACAAAAATGTGCACTAGCAAAAATATACTTTTTCTCAAGCCAAAAAGGGAACAAAATTTTTCATAAAAGAGGCCTAAGCCTTGCTCTTGTGCTAGTGATTGGATTAGGTAATGACTAATTAGATGAGGTCATCACTTTCTATGTCATATATATACACACAGTATTTATGGAGAATTTGCTCATTCTAATTAACAGAGCAGAAATAGTTTCTTGACAAACTTCATTTTCCTGAAACTAAGAGCCTTGAATTTGTTCCACTTTTGATCTTTCTTCGGTGGCTATGTTTGTTTTACATTAAAATAACTTCTAACATTCCCATTAAGGATAATCCCTCCAGCAGCCACAGTATGACATTTCTATATTAATCTTTTAAGCATTTTAGAAAAGCAAGGTTTCATGTTTTAATAATCACAGTGTTTTTCTCCGAGGAGTTGTAAAAATTTATGGGGCCTTTCTATCCTATTTGACTTCTACATCTTTAGGGTTTGGTGCTAATGGCCCATTCAGCCTGCTTACTCTTTTACTCCTTTTTTATTCCTTTTTCATCTTCTTACAAAAGAAAAATTGCTTCCGTGCCTTATGCTGTTGCAGATGCTATTCAAGTGGTAAGTAATTTCAATCTAACTAGCTGAAAAAAATCCACAGCTTACCCTCATCTTGGAATCACTTGGGGGTCTCCACTGTAGACATGTGCATTCGAATCCTTTAATTCTTAATTAAGAACAAAATATAGCAACTTGTTTAAAGCAGCAAAAGCAGCAACAACAGTACACATACATGCATCTTTAACAGGTTATCAGCCCATCTTAAAAAAAATACTTTTTCTGCTTTAATATTTTATCCCATTCTTGCTTTTTTAGCAGAAGAATAAAAGTAATAGACTATTTACGTTTATTGTAATTTTAAGATGGCCATAAAAGTGGCTCTCCAGTGCCCCTGGAAGCATTCTTGTCCCATACTACTCACACTTTGTTCTATGCAGAGCCAGGAAAGCCATTGCAACTAATAAAAATCCAGCCATGCAATCACAGTAACAAGACAAGCAAATTCCTTGCTCTACCACCGAGACCTCTCTCACTGCTTACGGTTTCACTTTCTGAAAGCCAACAAATCTCGGCCCTTTTGGAAAAAGTAATTTCCAAAGTGGAGAGAAAACAATATGCCCGCTTTAAGTCAAGATTGCCTTGTTGATTTCTGTTGCTGAAATCCCTGCAGAAGAGGAGATACAGTGTCTCAATTAGGCAAGTCTCAAAGCATTTGTGGTTACAGAGGACAAAACCAATATTCTCTGTTCCAATGCAAGTGGAAGACACTTAGTGGGATCAATTTCTTGTGAGATGCTTCACTCAAGAAATAGATTGACGTGATTTGCACAAACAGCATTACTGTCAGAAACAGCGTCTTACCCCTTACTGAAGCCATCACAAGTCAAGTCTCACCTGACTGCCCCGTAGAGGACCAAGGGGATCAAGAAGTTTTGCAGTGTCTTATACAGCAACAATAAGCTGTTTCTTGATACAGTCTACTGTGGCCCTGCAAAGAGACTGGGACAGAGAGGATAAAGAACAGAGCAGTCAGCAGCACTTCAGAATAAGTTTGATAATGAAGGAGACAGGAGTTTCAGGGGCTGGGAACACTCACCAAGAAAACTGCAGTAACTATAGAGGAGTGGGAAAATGTAGTTTCTATTGCATATTCAGGACTGTAATCAAAGAGATAAGTGCCAAGAAGATCTGCAGCATCCAGAAATTGTCAGGGTTGTCTTGCCACAGCTTCCTCAGTGATCTTATCCTAAGACAAGTGTTTCATAACAGATTGAATGATAGCTAGAATGCATATTTAAGAACAGACAAGGAAGAAGCAACCCTTTTTTATACCAGAAGACTCCATGCCCTATTTAAAAATAAAGTAAGTAAGCATGGTAGCAACTCAGTCACCACCACCAGAGCCAGCACTGCCTCAATGCGCCCGGCGGCCAGCAGGCAGATGGGTCTTCCCTCACTACAGCCTCTGTGATTTACTGCATGCACGTAAAGCCTGAGTAACATGGGTGCCTCCTGTATGATTTATAGAGGCGTGGGTTGCTCATCTAAGCAGAGGAGTGGGACGCAGAAATGCTTGTGCTCTAACCAGTTTCTGACATGGACTCCTGCAGCCCAAGGCACATCATGTTGATTCTCAGCCTCTGGGCAAGTTCTCAGTTCCTAAAGCAAATCCCGAGCGTTTTTAGATGTGCTGTTAAAGGTTCCAGCAGAATGGGGAGAGCTTGCAGAAGTGCCCAGCTGTTCCACTCCAGCTCCCCTTCCTTCCGTGTATCCAGCTCTCCTCTCATTCAGCCCCTAAGAGCGAGTACTGCTGAGTCGCCTGACATGCAAGAAGGTGCAATGATTTTCTTCAGGAGCCATCCTTTGCCTCCTGCCTCTGGGAGAGCAAATGCAGCGTATCTGTTGTGCTGGATGAAAAGGGCAGTGATGACGTTCACCTGTTTCACAACCACATACTTCTGGTCCTTCACTACTCCAGAATTTTCCTTTGGCCCTTGCTTGCCTGAGCACTTGGAAGAAAGATTTGCCTCTTTGTTTCTCTATTTGTACAATTATGAGTGTAAAATTTAGTGCTCTGTACCCTTCTTCAGTGTTTGTAAAGCCACTGAAAAAAGTAATGTCCTAAATGCTGCATTTTTGCTGACAAGCTAAAGATATTTTTCAGCAAATATTGTTGATATATATTGTTTTGCTCTCTACATCAAGTTCAATCTTTAGTGGACATTTTGGATAAGTAGACTATTACCCGGCAACATGTCACAGTTTGCAAATGTTACACCAAGGAATGGGGGCTAGCATCACAATTTAGAACATCGAATTTGTCGCCAGAAGTTAAGCAAAGGTTGAAAATACTTTGCTCTGATTCAGCCCAGAGTCCTGCTGTGGACCTCCTTAGCCTGTGAACACTACATGTTGCTTTTTACATGCATTGTCCTTAAGCTAAAACAGTGTGAGAACATTGCCAGAGATGTTGTGCCTCCAGAGGAACAAAAGGAAAAAAAGAATGCGAGT
The DNA here is from genome assembly GCA_013401315.1 of Balaeniceps rex. Classification (NCBI taxonomy): domain Eukaryota; kingdom Metazoa; phylum Chordata; class Aves; order Pelecaniformes; family Balaenicipitidae; genus Balaeniceps; species Balaeniceps rex. Next base: position 216,878 of record VYZW01030166.1, on the reverse strand, counting down.
ATTAAAAAGAGGAAGGAAAAGCAGAGGGTGTGCATTCCCACGGATAACCCCTAAACTGGTACTACATCTAGAAATCTGCAAGAAAGCACCACTCAGCCCTTGGCGCTGATACAGAAAACAATGAAACTAAATCACCCCAAAACATTCATAACCAGTCTTCTGTCTGCTCCTGAAAAAGATCCCAATCTCTCGTTCTTTGTCCTCTGAACTATAGTCACCTTGCATTACACGGTAGGAAATGACTAGCTAGGCTTCCCATTGTCATTGGTGCTAATCACAGAAGATGAATATGAACTGACCAATGGTGCTTATAACCTTGTTTAACAATGTCAGGCACTGGGCTGGAGTCTCCTCTCCCTTTCACCCACATCTTTCCAGTGGCTCCGGTGTAGTTATTTCTGGTTTACACCAGCACCAGTGAAGTCAGACTCAAACAGAAAGGCACTTTTAGGACAGAAAAATCCAACACCACTTTTGAAAAATAAAAAGAATGAAAAGTATCAGAACCCAGTGAATTTCTTTGCTTTGCAGCTCAGGTGCACACAAAAACTACTTTCCATGAAAACAGCATAGCGTATGCTAGAGTAAGAGAGGCTGGCCTTTGAAGCAGATCCCCTGCCAGCATAAAGGAAAACATGTTTTGCACCCATATATTTTCACTAGCACTTGAAAAATCAGTAAATTCAGTCCGTGCTGGTACCAAACAAGAAAATGGCTCTCTGGTGGTAGAGAAACTTTTATCTTTGATCACCAGTGCCCTGCTGGCACTGAAGCATATTTATTTTTTAGCATTCAGTGACCTTTGATACCAGTAACTACAGAGGGCTGCCAAGCTGCCCATGGGCTCTTCCATGCCAGTCTTTATCTGCTTTGTATACTGGGCAGTTTGAAAATGAACTCTGCGTGTTTGTGAAGAGGTAGGTAGGATAGGTAGCAAATCCTATATAGACTGTGCCCGAGTCCGTGAGTGTGTGCGTGCATGTTATGCCTCTGTGTGTGACGCTGATTTGGAGGCCACTGATACTCAGTTAATACACACCTATATATGTGTGCATGTAATCAAGGGAACTGCAGTTTCTTTCTCTTATACAGTATAAAATGTGATACTTGCACGGCCATTGGCTTTAAAGGGAAGTCTTCAGCTGGGCTACAACATACCCTAATACTCTGGTGTCCACTTTGTATGGAAATGAGCCTTTTACTGTCCTTGTATCTTGTGATTATCTTCTCTACCACATTAACTAAAAACACTGCTGTGACCTGACCAAACCTGTAGTATTCCCAGGGTTTGTACTTCACCCTGGGCAGTGCCAGCTTTGGGGATTTTGCATAGCTCAGTTGCTCTATAACAGTTCCATTTTTTTCAGCTAAGTTCCCAGCTGGAGAGGCACGTGTTGCCCTCAGCTAGCTGTCCCAGCAATGACATGGCTCATGTTCACCTAGATGTAACTCACTGAGAAAATGCCAAGTTGGGGAGGGAGGAAAAGGTGGCTTTTAGTTAGACCTCCACCGACTAAATCAAGCTAAAATTACCTATGCCCTTTGCTTAAGTGTCACTGCTTGAGAAGCAATCTCATTATGTGTGGTAAACACGTAAGCTTAAAAGCATTCGGCTAAAACCAATCCTTCTGCTGTCCCCTGGTCACCAACTGGCAACAAAGCTCCACATCGACACCAATCTGGCAAACTGTAGAGTTTGCCCTGTATTACATTTTGCTTCTATAAGCACGACTATTATTGGAACTGCTTACTTGACCATATTGTATGCTTTACCTCCATCTGACAATAATTCATTCTTCCAGCTTGCAACATTAATTACTTATGCATACTGTACACACCACCACTCAAAGCACATATACACAAAGAAAGCAAGAACATTTTATGTACAGAATTTGGTGGGGTTTTTTCCTATTATTTTTGTCTAATGTGAAGACAAGAAGAGATTTTTAGGTTACCTATAACTTGAAAGTCAGCACCACACATTAACAAAAACTGGCTGGCTCTGTGCATTATTACAGACAATACAAAATATAGATCAGTATTTCTATGCTACCCAATAAGCAACAGAAGAAAACCTTAACTTAAATATGTATTTATGGATGGATGTGTGTGTGTGTGTATACACACACATTTATGTACTTGCATGCAAACAGAAAAAATAAAAACAGGACCAAAAAAAGCTAGTCAAAGTATACACATGCTTCTGATGATTAACTCTTTCCTATCTGTAGCATTAGAAACAAAGACTGGAAGAGATCCTGGCACCTCAGAAATTCCTAGCCACTACCAGCAACATATCGTACATCTCTCACACCCATGGATCATCATTTGTCTGTAAAGTAGTTGCAGTTTTCAGCTCTCTGCTCTTGTTGGAAAGCTAGTGTCTCCTATGATTACCCTGGGCATCCTGATAGACTAATACCTGTCCTAACACCTGTGATGAGATCCCCCCAACAACAGACATGACGGTCCAGCAGCACCTTGTGTAACGTCAGCAGTGCCTTGCTGTTGCTACTGGAAGAACCTTGCCTAGGATCACAGTTGTCATTTCTATTACTGCCTCAGGTACTGATGGTTCACAGTCATCCACTGACAAACTAATGCATCCATTTTTTTTTCTTTTTTTTTGTTGTAGTCAGTTTTCTTCCTTCAAGAGAATCTATTTTTCTTCATTCTTCTGCATAGGGTTCTTGTCTAGCTAATAGAGACACAGACACATCCACAGAACGGTTCCTCTTATCCTAAATTAAAAATCCAGAAGAGGCAGGATAGACCTCCATTCTTGAGGTATCTTCCTGTTTTCATTGGCTGCAGAAGAAGCCCTGATGACCGGCTTGAAGAAGACGTCTAATTTTCAATGGCTAATGGTGAAGTGCATCCCAAATGTATGTTGTTTTTGTATGGAATTGCATCACATTTCCATTGCTTATTGCTTTCACTGTCTTCCAGCTCACCAGCTGATACTCTGATCCTCTTAATGACAGTGCCTCTTGACTGTTTCATCAGAAAATTTCTTTAGCATACTCCCGCTTGAATGGCAATAGATCATTATAGTGAATATTAAACAAGTTCATTCTTGAATCACTAGTAATCTCTCTATCCCAATAGTAATCTATTGGCACCTCTCCTTCAGACAATTCCTTATGCATTTTACTGTTCTTGTACTAATCCCCATCTTCTCCATCTTAATTAATAACTTCCCATGTGGCATCATATCAAATGCTTGACTAAAATCCACATAGATTAGATAGACTTCATTTCCCCTTGCCTAGAAAATCAGTTATCTCAGCAAAGAAATAGTTCAGAATACTCGGCAAAACCAGTGGTGTTGTTGCATTTTATCCTGTTTATCTTCTCTTTCGCTTTCTTTCTTTTTTTTCCTGGTTAATTATATTTTCCTTCAAAACTATTCTGAAAGCCTGAAATGGTCTCAAAATCAATGAGCTCAGTGGCTACTTAGATAATTTTCTAATAAATTTCAAAATAAAAGTATTGTATCTACTGTTTTCAAATCATCCAAGAACAACCTCCAACTCAAAAGTTTATTTCAAATTTTTGCTATCAATCTGGTACTTGTTGCTTTGGAATTCTGGGATGGAAATCACCTGGTCTCCCTCACTTGAAAATGTTGAGCTCTTTTAGATTTGCTTTCACCTTTATTGTGATAATTTCCATTTTCATCCCCTCATTCCAACTAATCATGGTGGTTTTGCTCCCTTCTTCAACTCCATTCTTCCTCTTAAGAACTATGGCAAAGCTTAATTTAGATTTTGGGTACAAAAGTATTTTTAATCTTTTCCTTGTCCACACACTTCATAGTAGCACCAATTCTTTTCTTGTTCCCTGTTTATTTACATGGCTGAAGAAATATTTCCTTTTTACTTTAATTTCCTTCTGACATCTATTTCAGAGTTATTTTCAGCAAATCTCACTTTATTCTTAATACACATAGGTAGTGGTTTTGTTAATCAGTTGTTTTCTGTACTTTTTATCGCTCTCCCATAGTCTAGTGAAATTATGCCACTGCACAGACTATATTAACTAACAGGGTAGACATAGTTAAATACAGATGTTTTGTAGATAGGTACAGAGTGAACATATTAGCAATGAAATTCACAGGCCAAGAGAAATCAAAGATCTTGTTATAATGGAAGCAATGTTTTTATCTGATTAGAGTCGCAAAAAGCCTTGCATCAGCCCTGCGTATGCCAGAATGCCTAGCAAAAAGCTTCATCTTGTAGCAATAAAAATATTGTATGTTTCTTCTCTTCCAAGGAAATTAAAACTTTCTATCACTAAGAATACAACAGAAGCAGAAGTGTACAAAATAGTACCTTGTACAAGCACTAAATGACTAGCCTAATTTCTCAAACTGTTACTTTCTGTTTATTTGTTTTTTTAATTGCGTTTCTAACCCCATGATTTTGAACAGAACCCTTACAATGCAAACCAACGCAGGGCTGAGTGAATCTGTGCACCATTGCAGCATAAAACTAGCTCTGAAGTGGGGACCTTTGTGGCTATTTTTGATACTAAGGATTCAGATTACTTTTACGGTTTCTGATTTTCCTTGATTGCATATGCTTTTCCTAAAAGATTGTATTTTGATTTTCAGCTGTAGAAAAATTATTTGTAGAATTTGTGCACTATCAAGTTTTGAATTAGTAAAAATACGAACAGATATGAGAAATAAAGGTATCATTACACAAATGTCAAAATGTAATGTTCTTTGTGTCCATCTGCCAACTGCAGTCAAAAGACCATAGATAGCAGTGGGGGAACCAACTAATGCAGCTAATTATAAAGGGGCTTTACTGAGGATAGTATATTCATTCACAGAGCATTTGCAGCTAAGAGACAAAAGATTTTCAAAACTCATCTTAACATAAGATTGGAGTCTCCTCCATGGACACTTCAGAGTCTGTTGGAAAGGACCTTCCAGACACATATGTCTGACTGTAGAAGGATATTTCTACTGAGGGGACAGAAAAATAACATTTCAGTTTCATGAGCTATCACCAGCTGTTCTGTCACCATTCAAGCACAATTTTCCTGGGTCACTGCAATGCCTCTGAGGATGCTTGTTTCAGCTCCAATCTGATGTTCTGGTCCTCAGCATTTTTAGTGGCACTGTCAGGACTACCCCACTGAAGAGGCAATGACCGTAAATCTCTGCTAAGAAACTTTTTTTTTAATTTTTAGGGCTAAATCCTTTTTTATTCTTGAGGAGCAGGCTGGTTAGCCCTCACCTTCACTTTGCTTTCAGACATACACCCTATGCTGCCATTCTCTGCCCTGTATGTTTTGTGTAGCTCCTTGAATTATATTTTTTTTCATTTTTGCTTCAACTTTTCCTCCGAGCTTTACCCATCAGTTTACTACTGTAAACAACTGTTTTGCCTGCTAGGTGGCACTGGACATCCACTAGCATTGGGACTGAGGGCAGGTGGCACTGAAGAGCTGTAAGGGCACATGGCCACCCTTTGGTCATTATTCTATTTACTTTCTGCAACGGCATTTTCTTTGCTCAGATGACTTCATTCCTCACCCACAGCACTGGCTTGCTACTATAACAATTCTACTCATGTCCTCTTCCTGTTTTATGATGAGTTTAAACTTGCTATTATCACAGCTACCAAGGACTGGAGCTGCTTCTGAACCCATCAGTTGGTTGAAAATGACTAAAAACAAACTGAAGCCGTGAAATTCCTCTGGGTTTCAGCCACTGATTTGATTTGAGTCTAAGTATTTTGCAAACAATAACTTATTTTGGGGAGTTAGTATTAATTAAACTTTTCTGCCTGAAAGCAGCATGATAGAGCTATTTGTGAATAGATACTGAGAGCTAATATACAAGGATGGTATGAAATCTGCTTGTTCTTTGGATTCTGTTCTGAATTCTTTGTATACTGTTAGGACAAAAATCTGTTTGTCATAGCTACCTTGGATGCGCTGTATTCAGCATATTCATCAACACACCAAGGAGGAAGTTGAAGCTTTCATTTCTGTCTGCAGAGCACCCAGCACAATCCACTGCTGCCGTCCTGACTGTGCTCTTCTCAAAATAAATGTTAAAAAACACAGTCAAACACAATCAGGAATCAAAGTTAATCACAAGTATCTGGCTGGAAACAGAACCGTCTCTTTCTTCAAAGTATCCACTAACCCAAACCATCCTTAAGAATATGCTCATTGCGCCACAGCTTCTGTAACCAGAGTGCCACCATTACCATTAGTCCAGTCTTTCACCTGAGAATGCTGTTCTCTGCACCTCAGTAACACAACTGCTTTTCTCATACAGACACGTCTCACCCAGTGCCAGACGTGCCCACAGTGGGTGTGATTTCTTGGAACTGGAGGGTGTACCCTCTGTTTGGATGGCAAGTTCCCTGGCTGTGGTTGCTTGGAGACATTATAGGTATCATGGCATCTGCCTTGCATGCCTGTAGATGTTTTCCAGGTAGGTGTGGTCATACTTCTACTTGGCTCATCAGATTATCCACAGATGTCCATGGTTCTAGTGACAGCGCCAGGTCTAGCTTTCTCATTAATTTTTTCAACCTTATAATTATCATGTATATATGAAGCTGAATGTAGTGTTGCATCCTACCATATCATTTCTAGGTGCCAGACACCTAATTTCTATCTTTTTTTGTCTCCTCTCCACTGAGAATGTGTGTCTCTCTCCACTTCCTTAGGGATGCTCGGAACTGATTGTCCCCAAACCTAGAGGAGATTCAAATACAACTAAAGCTTTTTGCAGACTAAATCTTGTGGTGGTATTTTAGGATGTTTCTCCCCTTCTTCTCAACCTTCTTCACTCCCTTCACTCTCAAAAGTTTTCACCTGCCTAACAAAGTTGGCAGACAGACTGAAATTCTTGTGCTTCAAGCCATTCCTGTGCAAAGCCTGGCACCTTTGTTCAAACGTCTGATGAAAGTGAGTTTGAACTAAGATGTTGGTCTGTGAACTGGCAGGGGCACTCAGACTGTTCTGCTGACTTTTGGGGGCAGTAAGCTTCAGCTGAAGGAAGGAAGATTGAGGGCAGACAGTGGCATTGTTGAGGTCTTGAGATGCCACACAGAGATTCACAAAAGCATGTCTTTCTAAACCCAAATGTCCAAACTTGCCTGAAATAACTCCAGGATGCACTTCCCCCCTGTTTAGATAACGTAGCACAAGGTCTTCTGTGTATTTGCCTACCAATTCCTCTGGCACAGCATGAAGCAAATGGCTACCTACACCTCCCTGGCTATTTGCAAGGCCACTTAGCTTTAAAATACAGTTAAAAGCAGCACCACCAATCTTAAATTAACTTTCCTGGTGGGGGAAGAGTCTTGAATTGATCCTTATCTACTTCACTGGGTCTTCTGCTGACAGTCAGGTTTGCTGTTCTCACCACTGTTGAAGTGTTCTGCTCTTTATTGGGTGTACTGTGAACAAACCACCAGTCCAGACCTTTCTGATATGGCTGTTGTGATTCGCCTTATCTTTATTTGCTCCTCAAGCCACTTTGGTGGGGCTGAAGAAACCATCTCCTGCAAAAACTTTGAACTCTGGATGAGCAACTAGAAAATATCTTTATTATCAGGGAAGGAGAGCTTAGGCTGCAGCTGGGATCCAGCTGAAGTGCATGCAAACTGCAGGGATCTGCACAGGAAGTGGCTGAGAGAGTCGCTGGCATTGAGGCTATTAGGGAATTCTTAGAGATGTGTTAAATGGCAGGCTCAGCTTTGCTAATGAATCACCTTGCTCGGGCTACAGAGAGTTTTGGTTATGGGTGGCTCTGAGGGCACAGAAGAAAAGAAAATGTCATCTCACACTTGCAGCTAATACCGTGATTCCTGCATGGGACAGTGGAAGAACTCCTGTGCACGATTACAATAAAAATGTTTCCATGCATTGCTCCTGTTATTACAGATTAATTAGCTGCTGAAGGGAGAAAGTGCTACAAAGGTATAATTCGGATTTCTGCACGGTTGTACTTTGTGGCAATGGTCAGTAAAATTAAGATGATATCGGTTCACTTAACATTTTACAAAATAATAGCTTGAGCTTGCAGGCTGTGCACATGCTTAATGTAAGCATCTGAATAGCCCCTGCTTGCTCAGTGTGATTACTGGTGTGCTTAAAGTTAAGCATGCATGAAAGTCTTTGCAGGACCAGGGATGCAAAACACAAATAACTTTTCCCCTCGATGTACTTCCAATAGGTAAACAACTAAAAAAAAAAATGCACAAAACAAAACTTCAGATTTTTATGGATTCTATGGGTGCAAAGGCCATGTCTCCATCTGTGTCTTGGGTGGTGCAAAATGCACTGTCAGCCCTTAAAAAATAGACAGGAGTGATAAAAAGCTAATATGCAAATTGCGTTATACATGAGGATGTTTTCTTAATTTGTGTATAAAGCTCATTTCAGATTCCAATACATGTACAATCTATACTCTATATAATTTCCCTTAACACACACTTGAGACCTCATCAGTGATGGGAGAAATAATCTTAACAAATGCCTTTTTCATTGCTCAAAACCTGGGAGGGAGCAGCAGTATTTGGGTTGCTGGGAGGTAGTGGTTGGGCTCCGGGCTGGGTTTCGGGGTGTGGGTGGCAGGGGG